>WAAE01016481.1:0-20517 GCA_013400495.1 Nicator chloris | reverse complement strand
TCGCTGAGGATGCAGCTGGGCAGCAAATGCCAGGAAGTAGAAGGGGATCCCAGCCCTTTCTACAAATGTTTTTCCAGAGGCAAATGTCCGCGCAGGAAGTGTCTTCAGGCCACTTGTGTTTAGCATACAATTCCCAGGATTCTCTCTCTGTTTCATTTCGGAACAACCTATCTCTTTGCTGGTTAAAAGATTCACATGAAAACCAGGAGTTTCTTTATGTGTAGGAATCTCCTCCAAGATGGCCTCTGAATACCAGTAATATGTTTTTAGATTGAGATCCAATCTTTATTGAAGCATTAGTTTTAAATAAGTTAGGATTTTCTCAGCTAGCTCTGTCTTCCCACTGTTTGATTTTACTGGGCTTCCTTTCTTCCCAGAAATTTGCGCAGTGATGTGACTGGATGCACTCTCAGAGTGCCCTGTAGGTCAGGTAGAGCGTTTGGTTGTTGCTAAGCAAGGGTTGCCCTCCTCAAGGAATCCTCAAGTCCTAGAACCCTCTCAGTATCCCATGCTCCTCTATGGATGAGGTAACAAAGAACCTGGAGCGAGCATGTCCAACGCAGCCGAATGGACTGGACAGAGGGGTATTCTGGGTGTTGGGAGCACGTGGACCTTAGACCAGCCAGCTCTCGCCTTGTTTGGTGGTGCCTGAGCAGGGCTGAGACAATGCCAGGGACCTCCTTCAGCAGTGTCTCCCCTGTCCCTCTGTGTGTGTACTCAGTCCCAAAGCTCACCCTGATCCCGATCTCAGTCTCACTCCATGTGGAGACTTACTCACGCGCCCGGATTTAATCTCATTCTAATGCTAGACTCGTGCAACCCCAGGGCCAATCTCAAGTCTAGGCCTAAGGCAAATGCCACATTTAGCCTTAACCCCAACTCCAGCTCTAGTCTAAAACCCAGCCCTAACTGTAAAGCCCAGCCCCAATTCCAGCCTCTTGCCAAAAGCTCAGCCCTAAACCAAATGCCATGTTTAGCCCTAAACCAGCCCCAATTGCAACTCTAAGCCCAATCCCAATGGCAGTCTCAAGCCCTAAGGGCAGCTTTGAGCCCTGCCCCAGCCGAGACTCTAAATTCAGTTTCAGCTTGAATGCCCAAACTCAGCCCTAATTCCTGCCATCAGGCCAACACCATCCTTGGACCTAAGCCTGATGGCAGCCCCAGTCGCACTGCCTCACCCAACGCCAGCTCTAAGCTCAAGGCCACTGTGATAAATGTATTACAATGTTTGCTTTAGCAATTGTTAGAATGAACACTATGTGTTTTATAATGTTGACTTTTATAAGTAAGTTTTGGTAAAGTTTAGAGTTCTTTTAACGCAAATGTTGTGTTGTGATACCAATGTTGGTGAAAAGTTGCAATGTTAACCAATGAAGGAATTGAAACCTGTTCAATGTATTGAAAAGTAACAAATGACCAGGACTGGGACACCTGCCCATGCTTCAAAAAGGTGGGATGGAGGAGGAGCTATGTGAAAATGATTGGATATGTATAACCATGTATAAATATGTATTAGGCTGCTGCAATAGCAAGGGTATATAAGGAGTGTTGCTGTGTTGACTGGCATGCCTCTGGCTGTGGCTAAGGATCCAGCGCTGTTCCTTTTGCTTTTATTGACTTTGTCCCCTATTTTCCCTTATTAAACTTTTAAAATTTCAGCTGAGGAATGGGCTTCGTTTCTCACAGCCACCTTGAGCCCTAAGGTAAAGGCCTGAGCCGCGATCGCAGGCAAAGGCAGCCCAAATGCCGGGGTGATGCCGACCCCTCCCCTACGCCGTCCTGACACTGGCCCCGCCCCCTGCATGCTGCGAGCCACGCCCTGCCGCTGTCAATCACAGAGCCCTCTGCCTCTCAACCAATCAGATCGCTCTCTCACGTCCTGGCCCCGCCCATCACAGGGCCCTCTCCCTGTCGATCAATCATGTCTCTCGGTGAGGTCGTGGCCCCGCCCCATGCGTCTCCGACTCTGGGCCGAGGCTGCGCCAGCCGCTCAGATCGGGGGGCGGGGGGGGGGGAGGGGCGACGGAGGGCAGCCCCGGCCTGGCGGAGGTAAATAGGATGGAGAAAGGTAAATGAGGACGGCGACCGCGCTGCCCCCCCCAAATCAGAGGGGGATGGAGCTGGGGCCAGCCCCTCAAATCAGATGGGGACAAAGCCCACACCGGCCCCTCAAAATCGATGGGGGCCAGAGACTACTCCCGGCCCGCTTAAACTGGGAGCAACAGAGCCCGCACTGGCTCCCCAAAATAAGAGGGGACGGAGCCCGTGCTGACACCCCAAATCAGAGGGGTACAAAGAGCTGGACCCCCCAAATCGGAGGGGGACAGAGAGCCCGCGCTGCCCCCCCCCCAGAGCAGAAGAGGGACAAGGACTATCCCCTGACCCCCCACATCAGAGGGGCAAGACACAATGGCGGCTCTCCCCATATCGAAGGGCTATGGAGACAGAGCCCCCCTGAAAGCAGAGTGTTGCAGCAGACCTCACGTTAGAGGTAGAAATGAGACAAGACACACACACATGCTCTTGTTCAACAGCGTGAAAAGGTCCCAGTTTATTATTCCTCACAGCTCGGCCAACAGACTCCAAATCCAGCAGACTGACTGCAGGCTCCAAGTACAGACTCAGACTGACCTCACAGCTGACTGCTCATAGCAGCAATTCTCTCTCCCGTTTGGTCAGTCCTCCCCTGACCAGCTAACCCACTCTTTTATCACACTCATTCTTATCGGATATAGCTCTTTTACCTATTCTCACAGCCACCTTTAGCCCTAAGGTCATATTAAGGGCAAGGCTGTTTCTGGTAATTAGCATAGCTGTGACTTATCCAGGGGCAAGGTTGCCTGTAATCCATTCTCCTACATGTTGGACCACTGCCAGGCTGGCAAAAGGTAAGGAGGATGGAGACACTCCTGATCATCCTGTGGGATAAGAGGGACACTTCCGTCCCCCTGCCGCCACTAACTCCTAAGCATCCCCTGGGGCACAAGGGATGGAGATCCCTTGAGCATCCCCCAGCAGACCAGATGAAATAAAATTGGCAGAAATCCAACTTAACACCTCGAATGCTTTAACTGATATTTGCTCTCCCAACGAGTCACTTGAAAATGCAAACAAATCCCAAAGCCCCGGCTCTCCCCATGGGCCAGGAAGGGTGGAGACAACCCCAGCCACCCCACAGGGGAATGGAGGACAGAGGTGCCCCGGTCCCCCGTAGGGGACAGGAGCGGGGAGACCCCTGAGCCCTTCCCCAAGGCAAGAGGAGGATGAGACCTCCTGGCAACTGCAAAGGTGAGGTGAGGGTGGGGAAGCCCCCGGCCCTCCCAAAAGAGAAGAGGATGGAGAACCTTCCCCTCGACCAAAGTTAAGGACAAACACAGACCCTTTCCAACCCCCTCCCCAAAAGGGGAAGAGGATGGGGACCCCAAGCCACTCAAAAGAGGAGAGCAGACTGTGAGAAATGACACTCACTTTAAAAAATTCTAAGGGTTTATTAAACCTTAACAAAATACAACAAAGGACTGAAAAAGGACAGCATACCAGGAATCAGTGACCTGCTGCCACCAGCTCACTCACAAAATGGCTGCTGCGTCTTTTATACCCCTTGGGGTTGCATCAGGAAACCTTGGCCCCTCCCAAAGACTGCCAATCAACTCTTCTTTGCCGTCCATTGGTGGACACTGCTTTCTTGCACCTTGATTGGAGGTCGGGTGTTGTCATGCCACACCTCCTAGTGACAAGCCTTCCCTATTCCCAAATGCCCCATGCAAGGGGCACATGTCCAGTGGCCTCACTACAGGGGGAAAGGGGACTATGCGGGGAACAGAGAACGTGCAAACAACAATAACCACAATAACATAACTATACATCAATAAAACTTAACATATACACACTAATCATCCCTTAATTGCGAGAGCAAATAATCACATGACTTATCTATAACAGGACGAAGGTTCCCCAGTCCCCCTTAGGGCAGATGAGGATGGAGACCACCTGGACCCCCATAACGAAGAGTAGGATGGAGTTTTTTGAGTGGTTGTGATACGTGGAAAGACTCTAAAACTCAAAGACAAAGTAAGTTATCAAGTAGGTAGTTTATTCGGCTGGGCGCATGTGAGATTGCTCCGCAAAGACATGCGCATCTACTCGCTCTCAGTGTTCCTTTTTATCATCTAAAATGTTGCGTATGCATTAGGTTTTGCAATAAATCCATGCAAATTCATTTCTTCACCTTGACCCACTTCGTAGCCTGTGTACTTGTCTCTGATGGTTGTCGTGGGAGTCGCAGGGCGTGAAGTAAGTGGTCTTCATCAAAGTTGACCTCACCCTGTCTCCTTGCACGTGCTTACTGATTCTTTGGTCACAGTCCAAACCAAGAGGCAGCTCTAATCTAGTTCCGGGGGTCCAAGTAGCCTTGTTATCTCAGTAGCCTTGGAAGTTTTAGAGTACTTTTTCCTGTTTTGGTGACCATCATCCCTTATCACACCTCCTTGCATTGTTTTGCACGTACACCCTGTTTTCCCCTGTACACCCTGTCTTCCCATGTAGACCCTTGTCTTCCCTGTACAGGCAGTTAAACACAGCAAATATTAAGCAATATACATCATCTAAATATCTGTTTCTAATCAATATCCCTCTAATTCCTAACCCCGTGTCTCAGTTGCCTCGGTAAAAGGGAAGGAGCCATTTCAGGCACAAGTGAACAAACCTGGCAGCCCCCGATCTGCCCGCCCAAGCGGTTCCGCAGCGGCCGGCCCAGCTCAAGGACGGCTCCCCCGGGCTCACCCGGTGCCGCCCCGCAGCCACGTCCAGGAAGGGGGAGCAGGAAGCTGCGGGGCCGCGGGGATGGCGGGCAGCGGCCCGGCGGTGAGCGGGGAGCCCATGGCCAGTGCCGGGCTGCGACCCGGGGCTGGGACCCGGGGCTGGGACCCGGGGCTGGGACCCGGGGCTGGGACCCGGGGCTGGGACCCGCGGCTGGGACCCGCGGCTGGGACCCGCGGCTGGGACCCGGGCCGGGGCTGTGGGGTTGTGGGGAGGCTGCTGTGTCGGGAACCAGCTCTGCAGGCTGCTGAACGCCTCTGTATTTTGTCCTGATGCACCTTGACCGTTTCCCTGCTGTCCTCCATGTTATAAATGAATACGCCGATTTATTAATTAAGGAAAACTTATTAAATAATCAAAGTAAAAATTTAGAATAAGCCACAAGCGAGTCGACTCTGAGCCGGGCGATCAGAATCGGAGAAACTCCGGACCTGGCCTCTATCGCACCAAAGTCCCCATAGGTCTCTGAAGCTGCATCTGTATGGTCCTGTTTTATACAATATTTTATCTGCAGGATACTGGAGGGAGGTTGTTTGCTTCTTTTTGTCAGTCTGGTCCCTTTTAACATATTAATGTAGTTTTCCTTTTTGGCTTCCCAGAATGGGGTGAGCAGTTTATCTCGTTGCTAGACGAAAAGTCCTTAGAATAAACTTCTCTTGGCGATGAATATTTACCTTATCGTAGATGCATATTGAATGCAGATCACGGGAGCTTTTGTGAGACGAATAATCTTCAGGAATACCCCTTTGGAGACCCTCTGTTCTTGGTATCTGAATATCTCTTCTCTTATTACCGGGTGCATATTATTTCCTGTCACTGGCTTTTGGTTAAAGAAATGCTGTAATTTAGCACAAATTTATTGTGCAACATCTATTACACTCCACAAATAAAAGGATTAATCTCTTTTCCAGGTAGTTTTAACTGTGCTTTGAATTAACATTTTTGTTTGTATTTACAGAACCCGACAAGTACAGTGAGTGCTTCTGGTAAAGGCGGAGGTGTGTGTGCTGTGCAGACGATAAGTAACAGTGGTTAATAATTATTTTGTTAACCACCAGTGTAAAAGCCATTGCCATAGGCCTCATTGACTTCATATGCACAGCAGCCACAGTGTCCACAGAGATAAATGTCTCCCAGGCCCATATCCCACTGCTAAAGACCCCAGCACCTGTGATATTGTCAAGGCTACACAGTAAGTACATGTTCTGAGTATGCAAAGTGTTGAAATAGATGGGACTGTCCTCAAATGTGAGCCAGGCTTGATATTTTTACAAAGGAAATGTATGGAGTTTCATTTTCTCCCTGTAGTGGAAGAAGAGAAATCATGTACAGCTGCTATTGTAAACAGCATTTCAAGCAGGTTTAAGTAGAAAATTCTACTCCTCAAGGCACAGTCCCACTCTTTTTACAAGGTTTCCTTTGAATGCAATGTGGAATTTGCTCAAGTAGGAACTGGTGGGTGCTGGGTGCTGCTTACTGAGGTGCATCTTTAGGATGCCACTGTCTCCAGACTTGAGAATATTTAAAAAATGGTAAGTAAATTGATTTTTTTTCTCATTTAAGGTATAGAATGCCAGAACGATGCAAAGAACTAGTAGAAGCAGGATATGATGTTCGACAACCAGACAAAGCAAATGTGATTCCTCTTCACTGAGCAGCAGTAATAACAGACAGGAGCTGGTGAAGTGAGCTGGGAGTTCCTGTGACAATAACAACTGTTACCTATAATGACTTTGTTGCTTTTGTACTTGAAAACAAAGGAATATGCTGCTTGAGAAGAAAAGGGTAGAATTCAAATTTTAATCCAATTATCTTTGTGAAAATGTCACTGAAATGTAAAGATAGCCTAGTTTCTTTATATGTGAAATCATGTAGTACATGAAATCACTAAGTTTTCCTGGGTTTGTTTCTGTAACAAAGATGAAAGCTGATTTTAGAAGTACCTTGTTAACGACTATATGTTTTCTTCAACATTTTCTTGAAGCAGCGTTATTTACTGCAAAACCACTTTTGTCCATTTGGTTCTCTAGTGAGTTTTTTATTATGAGTCATTTACTCCTTTAGCTATGTTATCTTTAGTATAATGTTTTGCTATTTTATTATGTCTGTTCCTGACCGTATTGTGTTGTTATTACACAGATACTACAGTTCCAAAGCTGCAATAGTGGATCAGTTCGGTGGAGATTTGAACTCTTTGCCCCTGCACTGGGTCAATAGGTAAATGCTGCTTTCAACCCCTAACTGCAAATCAGTCAGTATTTACAGCTGTGGTAGAGTTTTCTGAGATCCAGAGAACAAAGCACTGCTTGTCTAGAGAAAACATAACCTGAGAAAATTATTCTGGAAAAACATCTCCGCTTGCAAATTCTCCCATGGGAAGATCAGTGCCTTCTTCTGGATGATCAGTCTTTTGGCAGAGTCAGAGACCTGGATGACTGCTCACAGGAGAAATCACTGCAGAACAACCATTGTAGTCTATATTAATGCTTTGCCCTAGGCTCTTTTATTAAGGTGTATTTATTTAATATAGTTTCCTAAATAAAGCCACAAGAAACTGAAAGAAAACTGTTTTTTCTGGGGTCTCTATGAGAACGTAAGGGCAATGCTTTCATTAAAACATCAATTTTTTAATCACCTCTGTACTTTCATTTCACACATTGTTATAGACAAGGACACCTTCCCAGGGGAAGGCAGCATCCAAAGGAGCTGTGCAGGGATGTGCAGATGCCAGAAGGGACTCTAGGATAGTTGGACATGCTCTGGCAGGCTCAGCCTCCTATGCTGGGGCAAGGAAAGATCTTGAGGAGGACTCTGCTGCAGAGGAAGGAGTGGCAGGGACAGTGGGCATGAAGTGACCACAGCAAATGTTGGGAAGGAGGGGACAGAAGGATATTGGTGGGGAAAAGGGAGACACAAGCCCTCGGGGGCCTGAAACCGTTAAGGATGGGCAGGGAAGGCCCAACACACTCCCCTCTGCATACCTGAACCCCTTACAGAGGGGAAGAAGCCCTGGCTAAAATCCAGGAAAAACTGTGCTGTGGATCCAAGGAATCAGAACCAGGCTCTGTGTAGAGAGTGTCCCTCACAGGAGGAACCTGAACCAAACTGAGTGAGGCTGGGGCAGGAGGGTCAGACCGAGCAGAGAAGGGGGCCCCTCTGTCCATGCCAAGGCCCAGGGCAGCCCAGGGCAGCCCTATCCCTGCATCCTCAGGGAGCAGATCCTTGAGCTTCTGCACATTTGTGCTGCCCACGTTCATGGGAACCCCCTCATTGCCCAGGGGCAGCTGCTGGAAGTGGAGAGTGGGACAGGGAAAGATGTGGGCAGCAAGGATCTGTCCTACACCTACACCAACTCCAGTGCCGTGTTCATGGGCTGCACCAAATGGCTGCCCTGTTGGGAACACAGCCAGAGACCTTCACCAACATCCTCATTTACTGCTCCAGAAGAAAAAAAAAAGGAAAAAAAAATAATAAAAAGATAAATGAAAACAAACAAGGAAAAAAAATAGGGAAAAAAGAGAAAAAAGATAAATGAGAAGACTGAGAAAAAGACCTGGAAGGAGAAGAAGGAGGAGAAGAAAACCAGGGAGGTGAAGACAAACAAAAGAATGAGGAAGAAAAAGAACAAGGGGAGAAATGAGCCAGAGGACCAAAGTCTAGGACAGAGCAGTGATGCCCAACACAAGTGCTCAGCATCCTCTGCCTGATGCCCAGTCAGTCTGACCAAGGACCAGCTATTCCTGAACAACTCTCAGAGCTGTTAGACTCAGCACGACATCCTGTGGTCTGCAATACCACTCTGTCCAGTCCAGGTCAGCTGTCCTGGACATGCTCCCTCCAGGCTCTTTGTCACCTCCCCTATGGCAGAGCATGGGACATGGAATGGCTTTTAGGAACCAGCAGATTCCTGGAGAAGGGCCAGCCCTGCTTAGAACCAACCAATCTATCCACCTGTGATCCACAGCACTGCCAGCCTGTAGCCAGTCCCAGCACGCTACCAGTTTCTGGGAAGAAAGGAAGCTCAGACAAACCCAGAACAGTGGGAACACACAGAGAATGCTCTGGGAAAATGATAATTTATTTAACACCACGGCTCCTAAGACGATCTGACCTCAACCCATACACAAATCTGTGATAGTCTGAGACCATCTAATGGAAGCTTCCTGGAGGTGGAGGAACCTCTTTGGTTTCATGTGGATCATGTCCACTGCCACGGACATGATCCAAATGAAAGCAAAAGGTGTTCCCCACAGGAACAGCCACAGTCTTAAGCAAGATGAAGGCTAAAAACTAGTGGCTTCAAGATAGTTGAGTCTGGGATGCTTGACTCCGGAAACACCTCCGTGGACAGGCCTGGAATCCAATTTTTACTCCCAAGAGTTTCCTGGACATGTGCATCCTCATAGATGAGCAGGATCTACTGATACCCATGGTTGTGAGGGAGCAGGGACACCTGCCCAAATGGCTTCCTCCCTCGGCACTCTGGCAGCTCTCACCCAGCCTCTGGCAGGCCTGAAGGCTCTTGCAGAAGAAATATCTCAAGGCTGGAGATCTTCCTCATCCTGCTCCTCCACTGCTGATGCCAAGGGGTTCCCTGCAAAAAAAGAACACCACCATTGCTACTGGAGAAGCCCATTCCAGTACAACACCAAGGGTCTTCTCCCGTGCCACCAGCACAGCATGCTTAAAGCCATGGACTAGGAAGTGACGGCTCCTGGCAATTCCTGCACGCACAGAACAGTGTCTGGCTGCAGGAAACACCATCTGGAAAGACTTGGACTCCAGCTTTGCTTTCTGGATTTTCCTGGCCTATCTGGATGCTCAGGGATGAGCAGGTTCTGCTGATACCTGCAGAGAAAGAAAAGCAAAGAGAATTTGCATTAAGACAACAAAGAATGCTGTTCACTCACGGCAGCAGAGATGGAAGAAAGTTTCTGAAATGTAATAGGTAGCAGAAGTTAAGGCCTTTGGAGAAGAAATTGTTCTACAAGCACTTGTCTTAAGGAAAAACAGCTGATGTTGCTACTAGGGAATTGATCATGCATATTACTGGTTTGCAGACAGATGAACATTTCTACTATTGGCTCTGCAGGCTCAAGCTATTCTAACATCAGAGCAAAACTAATAGAAAAGCTATGTCCATTTGTAAGGACGGTTTCCAGTTATATTTAGACTGGGGACTGGGAATCATTCCTACCTTACACGTGTCCACGGATCTGAGGCTGCAGGCAGTCCTGCCCAAAGGGCGTCCTCCCTCTTCCGTCCCGCTGTTCTCACCGAGCCCCTGGCACAGATGGAGACTCTTGCCAGAAGTAAGCCAAGTGTGGACATCTTCCTCTTGCTGCTCCTGCACTGCCTGCTCCACACACTCAGCTGGACATGGCAACGCTGCTGCCTTTGCGCCTCGACCATCTTCTCCAGCACCACACCAAGCCTCTTCTGCCATGGCACAACTCAACGGCATTTTCCTCAGAGCCACCGACTGGCAACTGGCAGCTCCAGGATATTTGCTCCTGGCACACATTCTTCTGCCATTGCCTTGCTGCTATGGCCTGGACTCACAGGCATGACAAATGGCCCCACAGGAAAAAACCTCGGGGTGTGTGAGCTCCTCCATGGGCTGCAGGGGGATCTTTGCACCCTTGTGCCCTCCATGGGCTGCAGGGGAGCCTCAGCTGCAGTGCCTGGAGCATCTCCTGCCCCTCCTGCTCTGACCTGGGTGTCTGCAGGGCTGCTCCTCTCACGTGTTCTCACTCCCCTTTCTGGTTGCAATTTATGTTTCACATATACTTTTTTCCCCTTCTAAATGCGTCATCCTGCCATCCCTGATAGGCTTAGCCTTGGCCAGCAATGGGTCCATTCCAAAGCCAGCTGAAATTTACTTTGCTGGACATGGGAGAAGCTTCATCAGCTCCCATAGAAGCCACTCCTGCAGTCACTGCTACCAAAACCTGGCCAAGCAAACCCAGTGCAATCCATCATAAGAGCACCAGTTTTCTTTGGCAAATTCGGTGCCCTGGGTGAGCGCTATCAGAGTGGAGTCTCTGCTTATGCTGCCTGAAGAGTGCGTCTCCCCTGAGCTGGATGTACACCTCTACCCTGATGGCTCTGGAAATGAAGGACAACTGCAGAAGAACAAGGTCTCTGAGAGAGACAGTCAAACTTAACAGCCAAAATGAATACAGATGCTGGGACCGATATTGTTTTTGGTAGGTGATAGCCCTGCGGTTGCGTTGGCTCATATGACACAATGCCAGGTTGAGTGACATAAAGAGACTGTAAAGATCTCTGGCTGAACATATGGATTTCATCAGGTTATGGGGCTTCTCATTTAATATCTTAGTATTTTTATTTTTATTTTTTTTCAAGTACCATTGCTAGGCTATGAATTAATGACAGATGTACTTGGTTTGCAGATTCTGACTATTATTAAGTGTTTATTATTTTTATAGCTCCTCAAGGCATCAGGGTCAGGACTTTTCTTTCACTTACAAATGAGTTTAAGGAATAGTATCTCACCCACTGGTTACATTGTAGGCAATTCTAAAAAGAATAATTTCATGCTCAAATTAGAATTTCTATAATTTTTTTTCCAGAAAATGAGAGTGTGTTGCTTAGTGTTTCATATGTTTCAGCAGGCAGCACCCTAGCTGTTTACAATCATGGTGGATTTTTCATTTCCATTTATGAGATTAGTATTTGAATAAATTGACTCTGATTGCCAGTGGCAGGGAGACTGAGATGTTTTTGCAGAAACAAAGATACTTGAAGCAGAAAACTCTTTATCTCACTTTTTGATCTTTAGCAGCTTTTTGTTTCTCACACCTCTTTGTTCTTTTTTCCCCCCTTTTTGCTGACAAGGGAGTTCATCCAATCTTCAACATGACTCTGTTGTGCTTGCCCTGGCATTTGCATTTCAGAGCTACTTATCCCTTGCAAGGAGAAGGTTGTTCCTGGGTCCCTTTCCAAGGAAACTCATGATAAAGCTATTCTGAGAGGAGCTGGCACTTTTTAGCTTTGGGCTTTGTCAGGCCTTGTCTGTTAGCACCCACCAGGTATGCCCAAATCATCACTGATGTAATTGTGTTGGTTTCACTTCCAGAGCTTTTACAAGTGATTATTGTAAGGTGTAGTGTCTGTCACTCATCTTGTTCATCATTTGTTATATGGAGGGGTAGGGGTGGGTGTGGGACACTGTTATTAAAAGCAGAGACAGATCTGTCACTGAAATTTCATTACTTGTCCAGTTTCTTTCAGTTAATACTGAAGCTTGGCTTTTTCATAACCAATGGTAAAAGTAATGTCTGTCTCTGTTTAATGTACATCTTTAGCTTTACATAAGCACAAGCCTAATGTTTGTTTCTGCTGTATTGGCTTAGATTATTTTTCTAACATTCCCAGAAGTATGAAGATAAGAATACTCTTCTAATTATCAGACTAACAAGCTCAGATCTCACTTTTATGCTCCAATATGTTTCTTTCAATACTATTTGGTGGCATAAGATTTTGTTTTGTCCTCAGTATATCTATAAACTAAACAGGAGAAGATAGTACAGTACATGATGCTACTAATTTCCATTTAAAAAAAATCATTATTTTATTGTTGTTCCAAAGGCAATTTTAGGAGTCCCCTTTTAAAAGCAAGGTCCCGTATGTATCTCCACAGATTTGGAAGTCATGTACTAGACACTTGTGCCAAGAGAGCAGACCTGGCATTCTCCAGCCTTGCTATTGAAAACATTACCTGACTGCTGCAAGCATGGTTTTATTTCAGTCACTGCACTGAGGCTATGCAGAGGAAGTCTGAGTTATTCTGGAGTACAAGATGCCTTTTTTTCGAGACTTACTCCTCACTGTTATTTCACGTAGCTTGAAGATCAGGCAGGTCCTGAATGTGAAGATTCACTCAGCAGGAATCCTTGTTTCTTCTGAATTTCTTCTGCCCCCACCTTCTTTGCAATTCCTCTTCCAGGGCTTCTTTCCTACTCTAGTTTGTTCCTGAACTAGGAGAAGTGCCATGGTGCTCATCATCCTTGCAGTCCCTCATTCGGAGACAATTTCTTTGGTCAGCAGCATACTGTATTTTTCCAGCCCCTCTACAGCTCACATACCGTGACCACATGAAAATATTTTCTCAGCTTTCCAGTGGTCTCAGGTCAACACCTTATAGGCCTACAGAGACATCAGGAAGCCGCTTTCCTCCAGGACCAGGGCACTGAGGAACATCTGGAACACTTGTGGGATCCGGCCAGCATCTGGCTCTGTGCTCAGCATTGAAATCACTCATCTGATCCATCTTCTGAGCATCTGTTGAGCTGCCAGAAAGTCCTACACCTGGCACATGCCATGTCCCTCCTCAGCCCTGGACTCCAAAGGCAGCTCTGGAGAAAGGCTGTAGAGTCCCTGTGGTTCTGCAGAAGCCCAGGAGCAAAGAAGAGGTCCTACAGTGAGGGATAAAAGCCTAATGAGGTCTGACAGCAGCACTTGTGCATTAGTCAGCCCCCTGTGATGTAACCTCATGCAGAAGAGAGAACAGCACATCCCTTACAGAACACCTTTTCTTGTATGTCAGCTTTTCCTTCACAAGTTGCTTGAAGCATGTGTGCCATCCAACAGTCTCCTCCTGCCAGCCCCTGAGCAATTCACACTTCTTAAGCACCCTCACTTTTCCCCTTTCTTTGCGGGCTTTTCTAGTTGCTTTTTGGGGCTTTTCCGTCTTTATCATTTTGTCATTCTTTCCTCCTCTTGCCCTCCTCACACACAAATCCTGTGAAGAAGCTGGTCATGTCTGTCTTCTTTCATGCAGCAGGTATGAAGCTCAAATCAGGAAAGTAAAAAAGTTCAGCAGCCTACTGAGATGTCTGAGAGCTTTCTTTCTGGAACACCCTCTGGAGTTGAGTGTGGGATATCACCAACCAGGGTGATACAACAGGTCTAGATGATGACAAGCATCCTCTTTGCACAGAATGTCCCTGCTAAGAAAGGAACAGACCAGATAAACTACTGATTTAAATAAATAAATTTTTAAAAATAAGAATAATAAACAAATTAAAAGGTTGGAAGAGAGACCAGCCTTTACATTCCTTGCTAAAATAATTTTTTAACTCTTCAAGCACCTTGTCAGCCAAAACATTCCAAAACCAGTGACTTGTCATTGGTGCTGCTCAGTGATAGCACGCATGAAACCCATTCCTGGTTATCATACAACAGGCAGTACAGCCAGCACCTGTGATACTGCTCTCTTGCTATTCCTGTTCTTTAGGCTGAGAGTTATTGTTGAAAAAAACCTACAATCTCCCAAATATTATTTTAGATATGAGGCACAACTTCTCTCACCACCCATCAACTATATCAAATTAATTGTGACAGCTCAAGCTTTTAACCCTTGATAAAACAGGAGTTGCCTGATCACTGTCATTTAACATGACCTGGCTAAGCCACGTAGTGTGAACACCTCCTGTTTCTGTTTGGGGCTGGGTTTTGGTT
Source organism: Nicator chloris (assembly GCA_013400495.1). Classification (NCBI taxonomy): domain Eukaryota; kingdom Metazoa; phylum Chordata; class Aves; order Passeriformes; family Pycnonotidae; genus Nicator; species Nicator chloris. The sequence continues at coordinate 6,213 of WAAE01016481.1, read as the reverse complement.
GGTTGGATGGTTTCCAAACCAGCCATACCCTGAAACACTGCCTTCCATTCATCCTCTTGCTTCCACAGAACAAGCCACAGCCACCACGCAGGGCTCTTCTGACATGCCTGGTGTTCTGCAAACACAGTCTCAGCAAGGGGAAAGGTGCCTTTGTTTCCTGGACTGATGTATTTTGTTACATCCAGCTTAATCAGAGCTCACTGTAAAAAGTGGCAGAGCCAGCTGAGCTGCTGATGGATGAGAGAGCTGGAAGGTTACTGATCTGTCTGGGCTGGGACTGTGTTAACCAGAGCCAGGGAGTCGTTACACCCTCCTCATCTCTCATTAGCATTTCCTGGGTGCACCTTCAGGCCTCGGGATGGAGAAAGCAGTTCACTGGTGAATCCCTTGTCTACACGGTGTCTCCACTCCTCCCTGCTGGTGAATAGGGTGAATTAACCCCTCTGATATATTTTCCTTAGCTTCAGGAAGAAATAGAGATCTGGACATGCACGGATGTTCTCCTACATTATCAACAAATTCAATTTGAATACACAACAAAGCAAAATGGAAAAGAAATCTCCCCAAACCCAACAACACAATGCCACTATACATTTTCATAGATCTCAAAGGAGCTGTGCCCTGCTCCAGCACTTTCCAAAACCACTTTTGATGAACTATGCAGGAGCAGTGTGGTCACCTCAGTGTTCTGCTGAAAGAATTTGACTGTCATTAAAAGCTGTTCAAGAAAAGAAAAAGAACACAGGGAAATACTCGTACAGTTGCTTTGCACCTTATTCAAGTGAAGGTTGGATGTTACTATTCTGCTCCGGTAGCATTTTGTGCTGCTGTAATTGACTGTGGCAAGTAGATGGCAGCAAAGAATCCTTTTCAAAGGAAAAATAAAAGGCGAGAGAAAATGTGCCAAAGCAGTGTAGGGCAGTAAGCTGAAATCAGAGTACAGAGTAAGGCACCGGTAATTGGGTGCATCCTAGAACTGCCATGTAAGTGTGTCAGACCACGCAGTGCAACGCTGTAGGAAGATCTAAGCTTTCACAGAGCTCATTCAGTGGATTAAATTCACATTTGCACAGCTTTGAAAATGGAAAACGGCATGTAGGGCTTTTTCACAGCAGCTAACTTTAGATTCACAAGGACAATCTTATTAGGCTGCATCTAGAGCAGTGATTTTCAATTTCTTTTCATTGCAGTCCTTAACAATTTCTTGCTGCAGATGAAAAATCCTGTAAGCTGAATTCAAATACACTGTGAAAAGGTTTGCTGCTCTGAGGTACACCTTGCAGCACCCTTAGAGGTACCTGTGGAACAGAGGATAAGATTATTGCTTAATGGTTGAGGAAAAATGGAGAAGTTGTCCCGATGTGACTTTCAGGACTGAAGGGATGGGCTGCGTCAGACTCCGGACAAGCCTCCCTCTTTCAGGGACTGCAGAAGGGTTCTGTGAAGACAGGTGTACTGTGACTGAAGCTGCCCATTGGAGGAGGAGGAGGAGGAAGCCTAACTATATTAATTACTGTCCTAATCATTCACTCTAATCATGATGTGCACTTCACAGAAATTTAACACACACAACCCACATAGGCCCCCCATCCTTCTCCTTTCCTGAGAATGAACAACATGTTCACAGATTATCTCAGTCCAAATTAATTAATCCAAATGAATTATTTATCTAATTAATACTGGCAGAGATGAGGGTTATCCTACTCTGTTTTTTCTCATTTGTTTCTCTTTCTTCTGGCCTTACTCAGATCAGACAGAGGACACCTCAATCTCTTGGATGAGCTGTTCTCTTGACTCGTCATCTTTTACAACACATTTTAAGCACCTCTTGAACTCTCTCTAAAATATGTGTAGTTAAGGTGACCTTGCTGTTCCCTCAGTGTTCTCTAAGTGATGAATTTATTTCCTTACAAAGTCAGTGTGTGTTAAGAGGCATCAGGAGCGGCTGAAGGGAAATTTGGAGATGAGATCAGGTGGCTGCAGATGGAGGCCAGGGCTCCGACTTGTGTTACTGCTTTCCTATTTAGACACATCTGACAATCTCATGTGTGAATCTGGGTGACAATGCCACAAACCTCAGCTAAAGAAACTCTCTAAACAAGGAGTGAAAGGGATAAATTATCAGAGTGGATCAAGAGGATTGGGAAGATCAGATAAAGAGGAAAAGTGTTTATTCAAAAGTTGTCAACAAATAGCTTTGGTGCTTATGCATGGGGTTTTATTTTTTGCACGATTTGTAACTTCAAGATGTATTGCCTGATTTCAGTGACTTCTTACAATACTGAAAGATAATTTTCTTCACAAGATCATTAAATACAGTAGCTACTTTGTACTAGGTGAAATATCCCCCCCTCACACACTTGAACATTTATGCTGTAGTAATACAAGTAACACCCAGTCTAATTTACTAGAGAAGATATCTCAGTTCTCATTAAGAGACAACTGTCCATAATACTTAAAAAACCCTCAAATGTTTTATTTCATACTAAAGTAGACTACTGGCAGCACTGTTATTCTAATATTGTTATCGTTAGTAGTAAAAAATCACTAAATAATTTTATTTTTTTTTAATTCCATGTTCTGGTTGATAATTCACATTTCAAAGTGCAATTTAAAAATGGCAAATTCCCTAAAGCAATTTTCTTCAATGACATTTTCTGAGCTCTGCAAAACAAAACCAAAGGAAAACTGGTTCCACAAACTGATTTTCATTCGTCATTTAAACAAAGAGATATTTCAAAACTTAACCAAAAAATAGAAATGCAAATTTCAAACAGTTCTACTAATGAATCTCTGCAGAATGCTCTATTTTATAGCTAAATTATATAATTGAACCATACTCTATTGAAAGGCACCTTAGAGCTCATCCAGTTCCACCTCCTGCCATGAGCAGGGACACCTTCCACTATCCCAGGTTGCTCCAAGCCCCATCCAGCCTGGCCTTGGACACTTCCAGGGATGGGGCACCCTCAGCTGCTCTGGATAAAAGAATCTGACAGGATGAGATCCCTTCTGGATTTTTTCTAAAAGAAGGGCTGCAGTAACTTTATCATTTGTAAAATGTTCCTGCACTGGAATTTATTATGATAAGAGATAAAGTACAAGCCAACCCTTTGGAATTTAATAACAGCCACAGAGTTGATATAAATTGCTTTAAATATCTGAAAATTTCATCACCTCTTCCCTCTCTGCTGAGGAAATTGGAACAGCAGGGAGTGCTAGGAGAATGACAGAGCAGGGTACAGAGAGCAGGCATCATGACTTCCAGGTCTTTGTGTTCCTTGGTCCAGTGGTTAAAGTACAGGTAGTAAAACTAAATGGACCATGAGGAAGCTTTTATTTAAACACAATAGCTCAAGAAATGAATAGGAAACATATTCCAATTTAGAGAAGGTGCTTTAGAGTTAAATTGATTCAGGAGTGATGCACATGAAATCTTTTCTCTTTAAAAAGATTTGTGTTCATAGTATTGAGCTTTTAGAGCTCATGTTGTAGTACTAATAACCACTACTGGGATCCAAGGCTTTAGTGGTAAAAATAAGCTGTGTTCAACACAGTGCTATGAAACCATTTGTTAGATGAGCAAGGGAAAAAAACCCAACTAAATCAAGCAGACATTAATCTGGCATTTAAAGCAGGTCAGACAGAGCAATGCATTTTATTTTTATATTTTATTCATGCTACTTCCTTCCCCTCTCTACAACTCTATTTAGAATATACAAATGATTGAGTCACACAAATTTTGCTTCCAGGCAATCTAAGTCACAGCAACAAGCAGAACAATTAGGAAAAAAAGCCATTAAAATATTAATCTAGAGAAGGAAAGTGCTCTTCTTACAAAATCCAGAAGAATGGGGCTCCAAGGGCAGAAGATGCTCCAGCCCAAAATACTAAATTAGACTTTGAGAATGGGATTCAGTTTGTGGTAGCTGGAAGTTGCCAAAATGTATGGCTAAACATCATCCCTCAAGTGGTGTGTTTAATTTGCTCTGCTAACTGTTCCCTTGAACTCACAGCAAGATTTCAAAAGCATCTTTGTTTGGGGCCTGTTATCAAGATATTTGGGCATCTTGTGCCCAGTGATGGTTTTTCAAGCCTCTTTTAAAAAAATTATTTAATTGATGTACGTTTTTCCTTGATTCGTTTAATAATGAGCTTGAAGCCATTGTTATGAGCTGTCTCCTTTTTCAAGGTTCCAAAGCTATCACTAGGCAGAGATTTCAAAGTCCTAGTTCTAAAAGTCATGGTCAAGATTTAGCTTTTGTTAATATTTCCACTGAAATCGTAAGACAATTTCAACCTATCTTTCCTTAGGGCCCTGCTGGGATGTGCATGTCCACAAAGGTATACTGTCTCCTGGGGAAATTCCTTGGAATTTCAGAAAGAATTACATAAACAAGGTATTTCACACTTTTTGCAAAATGCTGAAAACCTGCTTGCTTGGGTATATGCACAGATTTACTTCTTACAAAATGGAAGGAGTCTTACTTATTTATAGCAACATCTGTTTTCAAAAAGAGTGTGGATCTTGATCCAACAGACCTGTAAATCCCCATGATTTAAACTGTACCTAGGTGTAGAGTTTTAGCTAATACACTAGTAAAGGCTCACAGTTTTTATTTGTCATGAAAAGTGCATGTCAGAAAAATGTCTGCAAGCCTTCATGTATATTTTTCATCGTTCCTGAAGTGTTACAGCTTTAGTAAATACAGCTAAAAAAACAAACTTTGAGGGACTATATTCACACACTGAGAGTATTTTTAGAATTTTCCTCTGCTTTAAATGATCTGCAGCTTAAAAAAATGTTTCTGAAAAGCTGGAGCAACATATTTGAAAAATGGTAGGCAGCTGAAGAAGAAAAAAGTTTCTGGAAATAAACAGTTTCAAAAATTCCTAGTCTCTCAGGATTCTTGTAAAAGCAGATTGATTAGTTCCTCCTGCCATATTTATGAGGCTGACAGATTTTAATATATTCATTTATTATTGGGAGAAACAGGTTTGAATAAAACAAAGTGAAGAGATCATAGTTAATGTACAACAGTCAAAAATAACTGGGTACTTTGCCTCATCATTCACCAAGTAAAAGGTTCTGCTGTGCTCAAGAATGATCAAAGCTTTGGGTAACAGTCAGACAATATGTATTAGGAGCAGTTCATTATGTCAGCACACAAACCCCCAAGGGTATATTTTCATCACAGCACGAAGTCAGTGTCACTTTGCAGCCCCAAACACTGGCAGCAGATCACCTGAGAAAAAACTGCTCCATCCTCTGTAAGAAGTGCTGCTTTGGAAACATCAGAAGGCTTGAGAGGTCCATCTCCCCCAGGGAACTGATTCTGGCAGAATCCTTACTAAACAGAGTTAATGCTGCACCACTGGATGCACAATTACAAGCCAGTGTTCTGTACATGCATTTTGCTTTTCTGTAGAGCAATGAATAATGCTGTTTTATATGCAGAAGGTTTTAGATCTCTTTTTCAAATGTCTTGGAACTTTACAGTGATTAACAGACAGCATATATTTTCACTGCAGTTTAAAGTCATGGCAGGAGTGCTCCTTCTTTTTCCTCAGAAGTCCCAGGAACATTGTTATTTTTTTCCTTCCTTTCCTCCCTGGATTGCAATATTCCACATACGTCCCCTGAACTCTCACATTTTTACTGAAGCAATGGGAATAGTAAGTGCTTAGCAGTGAGATTGTTTCTTGCATGTAAATTCAATCTTGAAAGTAGTATAAATGAAGAAAGACAAATTTCATTTTAAGCATTTTAACAACCTTTCTCTCAGTTACCCATGTCTTCCATTGTCAACATGATATGAATTCACTACTCCTCCATATTAACATTTCAAGTAAAATAGATGAAGAAATTTTTTAAATTTAAAAACTAGACCTGTTTTTATTGATTAATTTTTTGTTTATTTTATTCCTTTCTGTTTTCCTCAGGAGTTCAATTGTTCAATTTTTTTTCCCCTCTGTTTGCTCCATGAAAATCTTATTCATAAGAGAAACAATAACATGCCACAGAAGCCATATGAAATTCTGCTGAAGAAAATGTCATGCTAGGAATAGAGTGAATAATGATGACTGGTGGTTTCAGAGCCAGATGACTGGTATGGATGAGGATTGCAAGGAGTTCAGGAAAAGAGAGGCTCCTGCTGCCAAGTAAATCTTCCCCTCAGGGTGGAAAGCTGTCATCCTGCCTCCATTAGGACT
>WAAE01016479.1:21478-47276 GCA_013400495.1 Nicator chloris | reverse complement strand
TCATACTAAATCCAAAACACAGCGCTGTACTAACTGCTACAAAGAAAACTAACTCTATCCCAACTGAAACCAGGACACAACTTACTTATAACAGTTATTCAAAATCAAGAAAATAAAGTACATGTGCTCACATCATCTCTGCCTGGAGGCACAGTCTGCCACTAAGCCTTGGAATGCTTAGGACAGACTCTTAACTGCCAGCTCCAACAATTCCTCATGACACAAGTGAATTACACAAGCATGTGTGACTTCTTCCCATTGTACACACTTCCCCATCTTTTTTTTTTTTTTTTGTCTGAAATACAGATGACATCCTGTCTACCAACAGCAGAAGAGAGAAGTGCTAGGTATCCAACAGATGCAAGAAGTCTACAGATGTTGGTAAGTCAGAATCTAGATGATTACATTTGTACTGAAGTTGGACATTGCCCAGATAGCACATCAGCTATCAACAGCCATTCAGAGATGCCCTCAGAGATGTCCAAATAACTTTGTTTGAGCAGCACTTCACTCAACTGTGTAGATAATTTGCTGGGACCTCCAACATGCCTCCTGTATATGGTGTACTTTTCTCCCTCTAATCCTACACATAATTGGTTCCTGACCAAAAGGTAAAGATCAACATTCAACAATAACACCAGTCAGCACTTCACATCAGGAATTCCAGTAGGAAACCAGTCAACCCACACCTGTAGCACACAGCGAATTTCCTTCTTAAATCAACTTTGAAAACTAGTACTGAGAAAGAACTGTTTACAAAATAACAAAACTAGTGCTAGTTGTTGCTTTTCTTGTCTTTTCCTTGTTTCTCAATATTAACATTTAGATACATACCCGTTTCACATCACTGCCTCCACCCAGACATCCGAGAGCTTCTGATCTCTGACCAAAGAACTCTCCCAAAGACAAGTGTAAATAGCTGGCATCTTTATGAAGATCAGATGTTCTCTGCAGAATGAAGCTATTAGCAGATTTCCATGAAGTATTTGCTAATTCAGATGCATTTGGACTGCCTACCTTTCTTGCCTGCAGACAAAGAGATTTCAGAAGTTGCAACTTGTAAATAAATTAGAAAACCATTTTGTTTACATTGAGGTCATTAGTTACCTGCACGAGCCTGTGTGCTTTCTCAAATTCTTCCTGGTCTTGTGCAATCATAGCTGCTGCTTCAGCTTAAAACCAAAGAGAACATTTATTAAAATAAGACAAAAGTTACTAAGTACTGTTATTTGTCATCATTAAGTTCAATTTGATGGAAAGTTATTGCACATATAATTCTAGACCTGACACAGTCTGGGACACCCTAGGAGTTATTCAATCCCATTTCAGTGAGAGAAGTTATATGAAATTAGTTTTAAAGGAGTACTTGCTGGATCTTTAGAACCCAAAGAAAAATCAGCATTTAACTAATTAATTTAGTGCCAAATAAAGAAAGTTTCTAACAGCCTTAGCCCTAAGCTAAACTATAACTTTTTATAGGTTATGATACCCATACTAGTTAGAACCAAGCATCATATGGCTAACTCGGATCAAACCTTTACTATATTTGGGGTTGAAAATTTTTTCCACCAAGGTGGTACCTTTGAATTAGAGCAGAAGAAAGATACTGGCTTGTACCAGTTCATGAAAAACCCATGGAAATTAACAAGCCAAATAACTCGATCTTACTTTTGAATTCAAATGCCTGTACTATTTTCACAATTACCATCTACAACTAACACTTAAGAATCCCTTCACCAAAATGCTGTGAAAAACTGATCAAGACATACTACTCTACCACCTGATTGCAACGTTAATGTATCATTAAGCTCAGCAAAACTTCAAAAATACATGGCCTTGTATACAGAGTATCCCTAAGCACCGAGGGCACAGGGCAAAAGCTGAGAATGGATGCAAACTTGTAGGGTTAATATAGCTGTTGTCCATAAAATTACTCATGGGAAGTTGCAATACATACTCTGAGGAAGGAAACAAAGTTGGAATACATCTTTATCGAGCAATCCAAGTTCATCTCCTAAAGGCAACCTGGCACTATCAATGACACAGTGCTGTATCTAGTTGAACTCTCAGTCAGTAGCCTCCAGAGACTTTCTGAAGCACCAACAGTGTCAAGTGAGCACTCCTACACTATTCCATACAAAGAGGTAAGCCCGTTGACTCGAAAGCAGAAGCGATTAAAAATCTATCCGGTGGAAAAACCTAAGCAGCCTTGGAAAAATTTACAACAGTCAAATATTCTAATCGTGCAGCAACTCAAGTCTAAGATTCAGAAGGTGTCTGACATATAACGGCTTTTAAAAATCATGGAAGAGTTCTACATTACTGACATAGTAGATGGCAAAGTGTCTCCCAAATGAGATGATATTTACTTGAACCATCAGAAAACCACTACAGTGTTGAAAAAACATTATTTCAACCAGTCAACCCTGTTTGATCACTCATTCAAAATAAACAGGGTTAGCATTCACTTTGAAAGAAAGAAGAACATTGAGTGGACCATGGATATCTTGAGAATACATTAACCCATCTAGTTTAGAAACCAGAATAGATTAGGAGAAATGCTGTCGCACACATTGTTTGAATGTCTTATGAAACAGATGAGCAGATGACATTTTGGTGCTAAGGAATCAATTTGTCTATGGCACTACATGTGTATTATCCAAGCCTGTATGACAAATATGCAGCCTCTCATGAAGATCAGTCTGACATAGCTTAAGGATAATAAACAACTTTTTAAGTAAACAGACGTTCAAAAAGCCTGGAATTCAAGGGAAGATGAGAGTCCCAAAGTTCCTCAATAAGTTCCAACATTTTTCAGTACCCGTACTGTTTTTCAGCATCAAGACATTCCCAAGGCACGTCACAAAAAAATCAGCAGCTTCAACACTTTCAAGTCTCTCAAATTTTGACACTGTATGCACATTCTATTTGATTTTGTGGTAAACTCTCATTGATAATTATTTCCTCTCTTATAAGCATCATGCAACACAAAATTACTCTTCTTTTCTTGCAAGAAAGGGTAACAATCATTAAGGTCCAAAGGAACAACTGTGGAAGTGAGAGGAATTATTGCCTTAGCTCATACAATAGGTACCAATGGCAAGTGTTAGAATGCTTTTTGTTTTATTTTAAAACACTCTTCATGGGATGAGTAGGAAATACAGAAAGAAGCTATGAATGATAAATATTGATATAGTATCACTACAGACTACTATCAGCATCAGCTTTCAAATAATTTGTAGTATCTAAAACCTGGAGGCTTTGCAACACCAAATACTGATTTGTTGAAGTGAAAAAAAATTAAAAAGGGAAGAAAGTTTACTTAACATTATTACAGACATCAAGAGTTAACTAAAAAAGATGATTACATACCTCCAGTAAGGAACTCCTCATTTCTATTAACATCTTCAGACATACTTATATCTTGTTCTTCATCAAATGGAGTATAATATGCAAGATCAGTCACCCATTTGCCCTCCTCATTTTGATAGACAATGCTGTGTGGTAAATCACCTAAAAGATACATCAAATGCTACACTATGGATTAAAATAAAAAGGGATATGGCAAAAGTTGCTGCAAGCTCAAGTTGCTGCAACTGCAAGCTTAAACTCAGTTCATCAGCAAATAAGCAACAGTTAAGTGCAACATACAACCATCAGTGTTTCTGAAAACAAAAGCAAGGCAGAATTAATACATGCTACATTGGTTTTTATTACCAACTCCTACCACTAAATAAAAATGCCTAGCTTACAATTTAATTTCTTTTTCCATGCAACAGAGTACAGTCACAATCACATAGATAGGTTTAATGTAAAGATAGGCTGTATGTAAAGCACCCTACCTTTGTCCATTGTAGCAACACTTAAGTTCTCACAGCTGTCCCCAGCTGGAGACAGGTAAGTATCAGGAAGACCAGCTTTACATTGAGTTACATCTGCTTGAGGTGCATTTGCACTAAGAACTTCGGGAGCGGTGTCATGTCCCAAAAATCCTCTTTCTGTGTGTAGCACTTCTGCATCAGAAGAAGCAGCCTGACAGACAGAGGACTCTACTCCTTGCTTTGGAAGGACATCTGAGACATCAGCTTTATGGCTATCCATGCACTGGAGATGCAGGGAATCTAATCGCAACTCAGCAGCTGTGTGGGAATCCAGCACATCCCCAGCAGTCGTGGAATTCTTTGAAAACAATAATCATTTGAAAAGTGTCAGAAGCACAGCTTTTAACTGCATGTACTAAAAGTTCTAGATACAAAATAGTCCAAGCTGACTATGTTTGAAAAACAGGCCTAAAATCAAAGTGGTATTAATTTTTGTAAAGGAAGGTTGGGTGGTTAGCTAAAGATCTAACAAGTCTTCAAACACACTGCCATCTTCTACTACAGTCTTACTCCACATGAATAATAGGAATTTAAATGGCAATTTCATACCATTTGCTGTACTGCTCTGGGTAGCACTTCTCTTTGCACAGGACATCCAGTTATCCCTTCATATTGTGAATCTTCATCACTAGCATTTCCAGAGTCTATTCCAGTCACAGCCCCATAACTGGCAGAATCCTGAAAGTTCTCCTTTAAATAAAAAATATAAAATATTTAGGTTCCACAAGAGTAGATATACAAAAGGGAAAAAAAATCACTACAGGACCTTTTAGAATGTTAAAAAATTCTCTAGTAGAAAAGAGATTAATGATACTTTGTTCACTCATGTGACACTGCCATAGGCAGCACCTCTAGCCAGCCTCTACCACCAAGGACAATAGTTCTTGGCTATGCCAATCCATGGATGTGCCTGCAAGGGCATACACAGCAAGAAGATGGGAAGATCTCTTCTTATTCCTACTACATCCTCTCATTCCCTTTAACATGGGTACTGAGTTATTCCCCTTTCCCTTCTGGCTGACCCATTTTTGGATGAGGGCTCCAAATCAGACTCAGAGCCCTTTATACCTACCCTGCTGTCTATCCACAGGCAGTGATGTAAGGATATCCTGCACAGAGAAGCCCTGAGAGCAGAGGTCTCTTATTCTCACTCTTAAAAGCACTTATCCCTTCCTTCACGCACTGCTGTAACAAATTGCAGCCTATCCAGACTACTTGTACAGGGTTAACATCACTTCCTGCACAGTTTGGAAACTCTGATGTCGGCTGGGAAATTTCAGAAGCTGCAGTTTAACTGTTTAAATCAATCACACTTTTCCACTCTGGTCAAGCATGAGACTGCCTGGATCACATTGATTGTTACAAAGCCAAGAAAATAGAAAGCCACTTAATCCCCGGCAACCTGTTTGGAATGGAGCTAACTGTTGCTCAAAAGCAAACCACAAGCCAGCCTGTTGCTGCCCTACATTTAACTTCCACACATTTAACAATTTTATGAGAATTATTGACTCTCCTGGAAAGACAAGTCTCTGTGTTGTTATACACTTAATACCTTGGACATTGGTATCCAAAATGAAAAAAAAAGTGATTAAAAAGATTATTTATAAACTCATTGTATGATAAAAAAGAAGTGCCAGCATGCTGCTTTAATAGCTATAGAAACAAAAAATGAAATTAAAAAAACCAAGTTAAAACTAACTCTGTTTAAGAATACCAACAAATATAACCACTGAAAGTTTAACATGTTTAAGAGCCATTGGGCATGCTGAGCTTTGAACTTTAAACCTACGTGTAATAAGACATTTTCAGAAAGCTTCAGTGCTGCACAGCATTCTGAGAGTTTCTGCAGACTGGTGTCTCTTATCATTTCTGGTTGTATCAGCTGCTCAAAATACGCTTCCAGTTGGTTATCAAAGAATTCTTCATCATCAATATCATCATCTATGAAAAGAGAAGAAAATATCCTTTTCACTTTTAACAGACATTTTGTATCCCCTCACATACTATCAAAACAATTCCATAATTTACACTGAATACTGAATTGCATGATAAAAATAAAAAGACCAGTTAGCTTCACCAGTACTGGAACCCTGAACAGGCAAATATTTCCAGCTAACACCTACCAACTCCTCAGAGGGCAATTAAAAGTAACTTCATCCTCTTGAGTGGAAAAAAAACCCCAACAGTATTTCTACTCAACAAACTATTAACTTAATGCTTATATGCTTAACTCCCAAGTGAAGTTATGCAACAAGAAAGAACAAAACAACTTCAAAAGAGTCATGACATATGTAGGTGCCATGGGAGAAATGCAGTAGCCCTACTTTACAGCCAGGGTCCTTCATCTCACAACAGTAAACCTATTGATCACTCTGCCTTCCTCGTTGGTACATCCAAGAACATGCCCTGTCATCCTTCATGTCATGGGAAAAGCCAGCTGCATTAATGAAGAACAGTATGTTTGTCCTTCTGCAGCAGCCACATGAAGGGCACAAAAAGTTCAAAACTCTTTGTGATACAGAAGTCATGCTCTCACCTTTATGCCTGCAGGTAAACTAGACTTCCAACTTGGATGTCACCCCACACATGCCTCACCTAAAGAGAGCTGAACTCAAACTCAAGTGAAACTCCTTTCTAACTGCATGGGTGTGCTCTTCACCACAGAATTTTCTCTCTACTAACCTGAACTGAAAATGTAGGCAGAGTTGCCACTTTATTAAATCAATGCCCACGTTGCCACCAATATCTTTGATTCATAGTAACTGAGGACTGTTGTTTAATTTTTTAGATCAAAATTCCAATTGTGATCTTCTCTGATAAATTCCATAGCCACCTACTCCTGTTACAATTTAAAAATAGTCAGCTTTCCAAAGAACTGTTGTTCTTTAATATTGTTATACTACTTTTTTTATCAAGCACAATCTGATATTAAATACTTAAGTAAAACAGAATCTTTCTTCTCAAGTATGCAGTAATACTGAGTCAGAATTACAGACTCAGCTACCAAGAGTTATAAACACACCTACCAGTGGAATTTTCATCTGAGCTTAGAAGAGATGAGAGTTTCTCATTCTCCAAAAAACTTGAAAGGCTATTGCTAAGATGAACACTTGAGATAGCACCATCTATCAGCTTTTCAGAAGGTTCAGATGGACCAACCTGTGAAAAGCATAAAGAAATGTTTCTAGAAATTACTATTGTAAGAATTCAGTTAATAAAAAACAATTAATGAGGTTAATAATTATTGCCAAACTCCACACACACTTTTTTTACTTATCCCAATAAACACTCTAGTTCCAATGGACTTTGCCTGCTAGCTTCCAGAATGGATGCATGCAAGAAACAAGGAAATCATAAAAGGGGAAGAGCGAAAAAGCATCTGAAGGACACCAAACTTCAGAAACCTCAAAATAAAGGACTGAAATGTTGCATTTAAGAGTTTACACTTGAAAAAACTGTCCTCCACCATTCATTGAGCTGCAATCCCAACTTAAATGTACAAAGACATCTCTCAATAGTTTCCTATGCTGTTAAAAGAGAGCTTCTTCAGAAATTGTACACACAGATCCAACCTATGTTGGAAATTTCTCCAAATGAGCACACTGAAATACTCAAAAAGTAATATTTCAGCTGAATCTAGCTAACACCAAATATTCTACCTTTTCTATAGCTGAATGATTTTTAAAAACAGCATGATGTTATGTCTGATATGGACTTAGTCTCACATTCTTTGTGATGAACAGATCATCTCTGACACACAGCAAAAAATGTCCAAGTTCAGAAAGTAAGGATTTTGAAAGAAAAATGAATTATGGTTTTCAGAAGACAGCCTGCAAGCATTCAACTGCAACTCACTGACCACTGTGGCCCCTACAAAAATCAAATGACAGAAAACTAAATCAAAATACTAGCTGACACATTAAGGAGTATGTATTGGACAGCATTTGGCTGCAGCCTGATGCATGCTTCCTACAAGGAACAGGAGACCTCCCACTCCTGTCTGCATTGTATCTCTGTGCCCAAAACTGTTAGCATCTCTAACACAGTAGATAAAAATGGGTGAAGCATAACCCCACCTGTCAACACTGGCAGCTATTTGCTAGCTCTGGATTGTCCACTCCAACTTCCAAAAGCACTACAAAAATTCCTCAAAAGATGCTTCACTAAGATAAAACTACAACTGGGATAAAATGCAAGATCCTTACACTGACAAAGAACTACAAGACAGTGGAGGCTAAGAGCAAACAACAATTTTCACAACTGAGGAAGATTAGATGGAGTCATGCTCACACCATACTAATTAAGTGATCTGCAAAATTAAGGCAAAGTGAGTCATACCAGCACCTTTATATAATTACGGTATACACAATATGAGACAATAAACACCATTCCCTCCCTCTTTCTCTCTTAATTCTCTTAATAGAATTAAGTCTATTAGAAGATTAATGTTAGAAAACATTTAATTTCACTGTATTTGGAAAAGTTTTCACCTTGCTGTTCTTAATGTCTGGGAGAAAACATATTCCAGTTGGCAAATCTGAAATATAAGAAAGTGGTGTAAGCAGTATTTTAGTAGTATAACACGAGAACATAACAAGGGCTGACTATTCTCTAAGGTTAAACTGAGTCTCTGGAAGGTCTTGGCATACACCATAGAAATAACCCAAACATACAGATTACCACAACAGCAAACCTTGTACGTTCTTATGACAATGATCTAAAGGATCTTGTTAAAAAGGCAGAGCTTCACCAGGGCTAGAACTCAAAAAATTATGAAATATATTTACTGCCTTAAGGATTTCCACAAGGCAGCACAGGAAAGTAAGGAGTCCCAGTTTGTACTAGCAGAAGGAGGAACAAGTGTTCTGTTCCACTGTTGCATTTCACCTACTGGACCAATTATTGTTTTGGATCATTTTAAACAGCTTCCACTTGTCTGGGTGTTATATCCACACATAGTCCAGTTGCAAGTCCCACACAACAGAGAAGAGTTTAGACTTGAAGAAAAGATTTTAGCAAAAAAGGTTTGTAATTCTTCTGTATAGAAGGTGTGAATAAAACACAACTTCCAAACAACAATTTCCAAGTTAAAATCAAATCTGACTAAATCTGACTGGCCACTACCAAGTCCAAACTCTGGACAGTCTCAGCTTTCCAAAGCATCACCATTTTGTTGCCAGTTACTGCCACTTCCTCAAGACTACATTGTCAAATGACTGAAGCCAACACTCCCCTGTTAGAAGTGGGTTTTTATAAGGGTCTATTTATATTACAGGTCACAGTAATTCTAATTGAACATGTTATCTGTCAAAATTATTAATACTTCACAAAAACCTATGCAAATACTCAAAGCTTGGAAAAGGATAATGTCTAAAAGTATATATTTACTAACTGTATTTACTGAATTTTAAGGGACAAGTAGAATTTATTCACAAAACTGGCATTAGCAAAAACCCCAGGCAAGCTTAATATCAGTAGCCATGCTATTAAAATAAGTTTGGGAATATTCTTTTGCTTCCACTACTCTACCCCGACTTCAGAAAAAGTATAGTTTTCACAGTAAGTATTCAAAACTATTTTTTCATGCATAACCTCACTAGAAGAGTATGCTTCCAAAACCTACAGCAGCAATTAAAGACATCTATTGCAGGTTGGAATAGGGCAAGAGAAGAGATGCTAGTTCAAACATAACCTTGCAGCCTTATACTTACTGAAATAGAAGGGATAGAGAACAAGCTACATACACTTCTTCCACAAAGTTCCTGGAACTAAGTCAGATTACTACTGGTATTCTATTTATGGTACTATATAGCAAACATTATTTTCACCAACTTGCTGTATAGCTTTGTACTTTGAGGAGAAGTCCAAGAACATGTCAACCACAAGCTTTCTCTGTTTTCAATTTGCTCAAATCCAAGAGAAATTTTTTCAAAACCAATTTATAATCTGCCATAAAACAGTGAAAGGGTCAAAAGAAGACATCTGTAGCATAAAAAGCTAATTACAGTGACAATAAGTATACAATTTTTCTCAAAATTTAATACCTTCCAATTGCTCAAGTGGCAAAGCTTCACGTAAGGTACCTTGACCACGATTTGAATGTTCAACGACATCCTGAGCTTGCTCTCCATATATTGAGTGGGATTGTTTCAAATTAACACAAAGTGCCTGAGGCTCTTCAACTTGCGTAGCAATTTCCCTAGAAAGAGAATTATTTCAATGAAAAATCAGTGAGTTACAGACCACCATCCCCCATGATAAAGATTTGATAAATTTTCCAATTGCTTTGTCTCAGTCAGTTGTTTCCAATAAAGGATAGATTCTAGAGACCTGTCATTTTACAATAGAAGAATACATATCAAAATTACAAGTATTTCAGTTTCACAATCTAAACTGTGAAACAAATTGTGAAATTTTATGCAAAATATGTCTCTCTACCTATTTGTTTCTCTCTTTTGTTTCTGAAAAAGAGGGAAAAGTATAAGGACAAAAGGACAAAGAGGGAAAAGTATATGGACAAAAGGGTCTACTCTGGCCGAGTTCCATGATCCATTTGAGACCAAGTCAAACACTAGACAAGATTTCACCAAGTCCACACTATCACCAAGCCTTTTGTTACACTAAATAAGGGACCAAATTATAAAGAACATGAGTTACTGAAATTGCACGTAGTTAAGTAACAGCTTTTGTAATTTTGCAGGAAAGTTATCCTTCACTTCTGGTTTTACAGAATGGCCACACAGGCTTATAAACTAATCAAGCTAGATGTTAAAATTTCAAACTTTTGCTTCAATTTTTTTAGATAAATAAATGAAATTAACATTTGAAAGTCTAAAACACAACTATTCCATGTTCTGTGTTTTGTTTTCTTTCTAGGGTACAATCAAGACACTGACTCCCTCTCAAATCTTATATTCTTCATTTTGATTGGGACATACTGCCTAGAGTGCAATTTTAAGAGTGAGAAAGGCACACAGTGCAGTTTCTGTCACAACAGGAGCACATTTGGCCTTGGTTACAATAACCTAGGCAACAGCTTCCAACACTTCCACCGCAAAGCAATGCCTTCTCAAGTGTATCACTAACACTAATTATTTCCTAAGAAATATCAATCACTGAGGCTACAAGGAAGGCAAATTTAATACAAACTGTTGCTCCTTTCTGTATGCAAACTGCTTGATATGTACCCAAAACATATTTATATCAGTGCAAAATGCTGTTCACACACATGACACGAACCAGAAACATCAGCTTAATTCTAGATTACGTAAAGCAAACTAGGTAAACACAGACCACGTTCAGGTAAGTCAATTAAATAATCATGCTTAGGACATTTTTAATTAGTGTGACAACAAAATCTCACAGTCTAGAAAACATCCCTTCTGAAGATTCATTCCTTCATTTCACATACATGAAGTCCCATTAGTCAATCAAACACCAGAATGCTGCTCATGTAGGGCTGCACAGGCTAAGTGCCATCAATCACTTCAGAGGGTGCTTCCACATGGCCTAGCACTATCCCTCCTCAGAAAACACAGAGGACCTGTTTTGGTAGGAAAAGCTGCCCAGGCTGCCAAACATTGTAAGCTAACAGGCCAAGGCACAGCTGAGCTCTCCAGTTACTGCAGGCCAGTAGTAAAAGCTGTTGTTTTCTGCAACTCAGTTCTGAAGTAGCCCATCATTAGCCATATAGTACATATAAATCTACACGCTAACTTACTGGTATCTGCATTTTAGGACAGACTTAGATTTTAACTATCTCACTTACGTGTCATCACGAAAGCAGAGGGAAAATCTTTCCATTGGCTCAGGATGTGACTGACTGCTGTGATGAGGTCCTGATAGAAGTGAATGTTTCCCTTCCAAATAGGATGCACAATCATCAGGAAGCCTGTAAATGTGGGTTGGAAAAACACACTTCAGAGTCATTCTAATATGCACTGCTCCTGTTTTCCAAAGAATTGGGAGGAAAAAACTCACAGTGATGACTACTTAAGAAGGTAAGTTATTTCAATATTTTAGCTAATCTGTATTTACAGATACACATATGTATTCTGAATGCTCCTCTCCAGTCTTCTGTAGCTCTTTAGAGAAATACCATAATAAAGTTTTTAGTGGCTGGTGGTGTCCCTCAGGAACACACACTTCTTTAAAGACAGGGTATTAACGTCTCATCTTACTTGTTGTTAAGTAACAGGACAGCAGTTAAGTGCAAAGGCTTCAGATTGCTACTGTTTGCTCTACTTGCTGAGCAAGTTTTAATTCTTACACATAACACTAGTTCTTACAGTTTCTAAAAGGAGCCAGATTCAGGTAAGTTCAGTGAACAGTTAACAAAGAACATACATGTAAAAAATATATTATTCTCTACACAACTTCAACCTCGAGTATAGTAAGCTGGAGAGCTGAGTTAAAAGAGACTTGACTGTTACATTCTCAAAATTAAATTACTTTTGAAGGGCAATTTTTGTAAATGTTAAGTATTGCACAATACAGTAGTTACAAATTAAATGCAAATTTTGTTCGCTGATTACTGAGATACTGATTGGTAAATAGTCTTATCACCGACCAAGTAATCTGTGAAATTATTTTTGCTCTCCGGAGTTAAATGTTTCAACTGGTTTTTTATATTACTGAGTGGCACTTACTGAGACCCTCACCTGTTGTCACTGCCCAGTTGGCTCCTGGCAATAGTGGAGGCCGCCACAGGTAACCCCGGGTTGGAGGAGACGGTGACATTCTCAAAGACGACACTCGCGCTGCTGTTCAAGGAATGGCCCAAGTAGCTGGGGAACGTCTCGTCGGCGATACTCCTGAAGTCTTCCATCATCCTGCACACGCTGCCTGGAACAGCACTCGGCCCGGCAACACCATCAGCCCCGGTCGGGCAGCATCTGCAAGCAGGATTCAAACAGCTTCACACTTACACAAGGCAACGCACTTTACTCACCCATCACTGCCAGTATTCCTGGGCAATCACCCCGCTTTATCCGCAAACATGCTCAAGGACCATTCCCAGTGCTCTCCCACCACGATTTTTGGGGGACACAATTTCACAGCCCTCTTGAAGTGCCTAAAAAAAGCGGTGCTCCTGCGAGTCACAGAAGCGCCGCTGCGAGACGTGCCAGCCTATATTTAGCCTTTAAAGCCGCCCGGACCGAGGCAGTCCAAGCCTGCCTTCCTCCCTCCGCGGCCCCTCCGGGGAGCACCTGTGGCGATGCCAACTCTGTGTGACCACGGGCCGCGGCGGGGAGGCTCCGGCTGCTCACCGGCCACGCTCTGCCGCGCACTTGGGCGACGAGGGATCGGCTGAAAGCCGGCGACCGCCTCTTTGCCCAAACAGGAGGGGGAGATGGGCTCTGCCCTTCCCAAGAGCCCCAGGAGCGGCAGGAGCGCCGACGGACAAACGGACCGACCGCCAAAACTCCGGATCCGCCCCGCGCCGCCGCCGCAGCGCCCCCCAGCGGCCGGGCGGGCGCCACTCGCTCCCCTGGCGCGCAACGGAAACGGCCGCGCCATCGACCCGCCCCCCGCGCGGCCAGGGGCGCGTGCGCGGCAGCGCCGCGCGCCTCCCAAACTTCGGCGATCCCTCCCGCGCAGCCAATGGCAGCGCCCCGAGCGGAGCCGGCGATTGGCGGGCACGGCCCGCGGTGGGAGGCGGGAGGGAGAAAGTTTGAGGCGGGGCTGGTGGGGACGCTGATTGGGCGATGCGCGCGCGGCACCGCCCAGCCCCGCCCCCGGCGGCGTCCTGGCGGCCGTTAGGCGGGAACGGGGGCGGGCGTTTCCCAGGGAACGGGAATGGGCACGGGAACCTGCACGGGGGCCCGCGCGCGGTGTGGGAAAGGGTATGGTGTCGTCGGTGTGTTTTCTCTCACATATTTGCTTTCAGGGTGGCCAAGCTTGGATCCGCCCAGCAGTGAGTAGCTCGGGGTCTTCCAGCCCGCCCGACCCTGCTGTTCCCAGTTCTACCTAAAACTGGGGAAAAAAACCAAACTTCATTCGGATTAACTCATGTGACGTTCTTTATAGTCCCGGTCTCGTTTTCTGTCCCGTTTTTGCCATCTGAATCAATTAAATGAGGCTGAGAAACAGAATCTTTAGGGTTGGAAGGAACCTCAGGAGATCGTGCAGTCCCACTCCAAGGCAGGGTCACCAGGAGCAGGTGACTCACTCCGGTTGGGTTGGGTTTGAATGACTCCAGAGGGGGAGGCTCCATGACCTCCCTGGGCAGCCTGCCCCAGTGTCCTCCCACTTTCAGCATAATGAAGTGCTTTCTCATGCTGAGGTGGAACTCCTTGTGTTCTAGTTTATGTACAGAAGTTGGAAAATTTCATTTGCATGCTGAAGTGTACATGGCTCTTTTTTAAATAGAGGATGTGAGCAGGTGCCTTCCAAACACAAGTGTGTGTGTGTGTGCACATGAGAACTTCAACAGATCTACATCAAATTCGGTGCTGTCCAGGATGTTTTCACAATGCATTTCTACAGTTGTATTCCTGGTATGGGGAGTGCAAAAATCTACAAGAGTGAAAATCCACATTTGCTGGAATCAGAAATTCATACTGGTTCAAATATGTTCAAAACAAAACCAAACAACAACAAAAGCAAAACCACCACAGACACCACACACACACAAACACAAATAAAAATAAAGAAAACCACCAAAGCCACTGCATGACTTCTACAAGACCCAAAAACTTCTGATCCTGGCAGTTCAAACTGAGATGTGCTCCAAGCACAGAAGCAGTAGAAGGGCTATTCTTTCAGAAGAAAAAGGAGCACAGCCTTAAAAACTGCTGGATAAATTTAAAATATTGTGAGTACCTGCTGTAATTATACCTTTCAAAGCCCTTCTATAATCTTTCCTCCTAGAGTTCTGCTGGCTATATCCAAGGGTCCAGATCCTGCACAGAGGTACAGTTCACAGGCTTGAGTCAAGGGAATAGGAGGAAGCATGAGTTTGAGGAAGCAGAGGTGGAAAGTCAGGGATGTGGATCAAAGGGCCCTGGGTTGGAGAGAGGTCACTACAAAGCAGCGGGCAGGGGGCAAGGCAGACATCAGGCATAAAAGCAGCCTGAGATAATTTCCTGAGGTTAAAGTACTTGGCCACTGTGTTCTAACATGATTTGTTTGCACTGAAACTTACAGCATGTTTCCATTAGTAAGAAGTGTGAGTGGAATTAGGATATCTAATAATAGCACATGTTCATCACAGAGGAAAATAACGTGACCATGCTGAATAAACTACTAACAATGCACTGCTAGAAGCTGCAAAAAACTGTCATTACTGTAACTGGTTAATCTGTGACCTCTTCAAGGGTTAAGACAGTAATTCTGCAAATGGCTTAACACTTCAAAAATATGTTTTGTTGCTTGCACACCCAGAAACAGTTTGTTCTGGTTTAGGAATGTATCGCAGTGTAATAGTGTTGATAACTTTTTTTTAATTATTCATTCTCCCTCAAAGGAATAGTTACTTTCCACCTGCCATTTAAGCATTATCTTTTAATCATGTAACATTTCTGTTTACCATACAAAGTTGGCATGGTTTTGTGTTAACCTTTTCTAGTAAAGGTTTTTTTTTTTTCTTCCACACTTCTGTTTCTGTTGGCTGGAACGTACCAGCAACCTCCTTCCACACATATTCAGCAAGCACATTCTAACACCAGTGTACCTCATGGGTTTTTAAATTAGAACGTGATTTCTCAGAGAGCGATAAAGAAACAAATGTGGTGGAACTGAGCAAATGAAGTTTTCAGAATACAAGTAAAACTCACAGGAACTTGTCACTTTGGAAAAATACAAGTTGCCCTCTCCCTTACCTCAAAGTAGTGGGCTAATCCACTAGGAAACAGGGTAAGTCAATTTTGGAGCACATTGAAATATACTATTCCACTTCAGGTTTCTGCTGCACAAAGGCCTCCTCCTCCCGTCCTCCCCTCCTCCCCCAGGATCTGCCCAACAAACTCAGCAATCCCATGCTGTGCAGTAACGCTACTCCTGGGCAATACCATGCATTGGTTGTCCAGCATTACCTTCCTGCCTGTCTTGCACCAGTCTGAGTCAGTGCCAACACACTGACCCACAGCAGTGATGTTCCTGTGCTGACACATCAGAAAAGACCTTTGACATTTTTCAAGCCAGCAGTCTTTCTTCAAAATGTAATTTAATTCAATCACTGGAAAAGAATTGAGACATAATGTGAAAGCCAAGAGCTCTAGCAGTCTCTGCAGACTTTCAGCACTCCCACGGGAAAAGTCAGAGCACACCTTGTGGCACAGACCAGGAATATGCAGCTGCACATCAAGAATGGCACAAAAGCAGAGCTAGGAGAGTGGACACGTGAATCAAAAAACCACCTTCATCAGGAACTTATTAAAAAAGAAAAAAGCTTATTACAAAGGAAAAACGTACAAATACAGACCTTTCAGAACAAGTTTATTAGTCAACCACCATTATAAAATGTAAATATTTATACAGCAAGATGGAAAAATCTTAAGTAACCAAACACTTCCAATTATTTTGCTGCAGTATACACAGGAATGGTTTTGTTTCTTTAACAAGCTGATCCAACATCATTCTTCACTCACAAGTGTCTTGAAGGCATGTCTAATTCTGAGAATGTTTCATATGTAAATGCAGTATATAAGAAGAAAAAAAAATTAAAGACCATACTAAACTGATTTCAAAAAGGAGGAAAAAAATAAAGAAAAAAGGTCAGGCACATTGAAGTCACCTACTTCATAAAGAGCTCATGGCTAATACCATTTATATATGTTGCCAAAATTCAAAGGGTACAAATTAAAATGGTCTTTGATACACAAATAACATTTTCTAAATGTTCTTTTGCAAAACATGCATAAAGTTCCCACATTTTTTAAAAAGTCTTCCGTACCAGAGAAGGAATACAAAGGCAGCCAGAAATGGAAGCATTCACAAACACCAGAATAAGGCCTTTCAGAATTTATTTAAAGTAACATATTAAACCCCTTCATTCTCAGGTAAAAGATTAAGAGGCCGAGATACACATCGTCTGCGAGGGTGAGGATACTGGAGGTTGGCAGTGTCAGCATCACAAGACTGCTCTATCAGAGGAGGAGGAGGAAGGAGCTGGGCATGACTGGACCATCTCGATCCAGCCCGTGGGGAATCCAGAGGGGGAAAGAAATACCTGAAACAATTAAGAAAGGAACAAAACACCAAAACAAAAAAACAAACAAAACAAAATTAAAAAAATAAAACAAGAAAAGAAGAGAAAGGTAGTAAATACAAGGAGAACCAAAGGGGAGAAAAGACATGCTGGAAAAAAAAAAAGGCTTTAGTATATCCATGCCAAAACCAATAGAACATAATAGCAGAAATCAAGGCTTGTAATTCAAAACAAGACAAATCTGGAAACTCTTCTTTAAAGCAAAATAATAGCCTTTGACACTGAAATTCATTGAAAATAATACCATAGTCATAGTCCTAGTATACATTTTTACAAAAGAATGGATTGCTTTGAAAGTCAAAAGGGTGGTGTAGTACAACTATTAAGAGGCTTTCATTCTCCCAGAATTTCTGTGATTTGTTAACAGCTTTCAGTAATGCTTTGTTTGTGACACAAAATATACATTAAATATTATCAAAGTACATTTGCTGCATATGCATCTAATTCAGATTAACTTCAGAGCATTTCTCGAACAGACGTAAAAACATCAGTTTTTACATTAATGACATACATTTACAGAGAATAACTACTTTGAATGAAATACAGTTTTGTATCTATTTACATATTTCTGCAGAATCCGCAGTGTAAATTCAAGATTCTTGGTGAATGCAAGATTCAGAATTATGCCACTCCATGTCATCTTGCTGCTGTTTTTATTAGAACTTACCCGTAATACTTGTGCATTTTAGTATCACTATGTTTTCTGTCTTGTTTACAATTCTGTGGACTTACATCAAAGAATAACTATCAGTTTATTAATGAAATTATGGGACAATTAACAACAAGCTGCATTTTGGTTTATAACTCTGTATAGCTGAAGTGTTTGCATTTTTCAAGGATACTATGTTTAGAGAATTAAAGTACTCCATGTAATTGTAATTATTACCATGGGAATGTACAAATAGGTAGCAGAAAAAGTACTTCTCTTAGGATGAAGGAAGTATGACAGTACTTACAAAACATTTATTTGAAGTCGTACTAAAGAATAGAAATGAAGTAATACCAAACTACTAAAAGCCATCTGTACAATTGTCAAAACGCTTTTCTTACTCCTTTAGAACAGTTGTATATATTACAAAGCAGTTACAACCTTGTAATGTTTAGGAATCTTAATCAAATGCTGAACACTCTGAAATGCAAAACAAATCGGTTCTCAAAACAATTTTAATGGAAGTTATTGTAATGGTCGTTTCCCTCCTCCCATCCCAATCGAGGACAAAAATTCTTGGTTTTAATCATGAACTATTTTTAATTTTACAAGCTTTCAAAAATACGTTCTGATGGAAGTTTTGGGGTGTGGGTGGGCTGTTTATGTTTTTTCCAAACAAGATGCCTCTCCAAATATTTTTCTATTGGGCATTCCATCAGTATCAAACTGTGCAGACTAGTACAAAAAACACACGCCAACGTGTTTTAAAAAGGCTTTTTGAACAGCATTTAGTAGTTAGCAGGCTGCTGGTGTCTTGGGAGAGGTCAAACGGCGCTGGGGAAGGGAAAAAGGAGTTCGTTTTCCATTCCTGTGTGCATGCAACAAGCAGCAAAACACCAAAGTTACTCCAGTTAGCTTGGTATCAGCTCTGCTTTCTGTTAAAAAGGACATAATACAAATGGAGAATGGAAATAGTATCATAAATCTAGACACACAATTACATTAACATAATAAGACAGCCCTACTGGTTTATTTCCTAACAATCTATATCACATGTTCTGAAATTTATTGAGTACAAATCCAGTTGGGTCATAGTGTTTTTATAATCTTTTCCAGATCTGCCTGTGCTATAGCTGTTTTAAGTGTTTAAACATATAGACATGAAACATAGCATGTAGAGTGAGAGACAAAATAAGTTATGTGTAGGGTACCTATTTAGTCAAGTATCAATGCATAAACCTTTATCAGCATGTTAACACTAACACAGAAGTTAGCAACTGTGCTTACGCAATTCAGGCCAATATCATCACAAAAGAAAGCATGTAGTAAAGTGTGTATCTTTTATAATAAGGCTCAATCCTAGGACAAGACACCATATGTCTGGAAATTCCCCAGCCACTGACTTAATTCTGGAAATAGCATTGTGTTACAAATTGAAGGCAAGAATAATTTATTAGAAAACAAATCAAAACACTTTCTAAAGTACAGAGCAGTGAAGGGAATAGAAATAATACTAGAAGTTTCAGTCTGACAATGGCTTAGCACCAAGTTAAGGGACAGGAGAAGAGCCACTGCTGGGGTGGGGACAGTTAGTCTTGGTGGCAGCACAGTCTTAGATAAGGAGATTGTGAAACCACACCCTATGCTAAAGAGCTGAAGACAGCCTGCACTTCCCCACAGGCGCCCAAGCAAATACAGCTACACAGCTCTGGATATACCATTTCCAAGGCAAGGCTGCATTTCATTTGCTACACTGCAAGTAGAACCTGGAACCATGACCAACATCATTCTGCTGTCCTTTCTAGTAGGGACTGGGCCCATTACCACCTCTTGTGCTCCCATTTATCTTGTGAGGAAAATGTGAAACCCATTCTCTGTTCAGCAGGGTTAGGGGTCATGAACTGCCATTCAGGATTGACTGCTGAAAGGGAAAGAGGAGGCAGGCTGGTGCTACTCTCCAAAAGCAAACTTTACTGATAAGCATTCCAAACTGAAAAAAACCCACACAAGTAGCTGGACATGGATGGAAAGGGAAACTATCCCAAGGCATTTGAAAAAAAGGTGGCTACAAAACTTGTAAACTAGTGCTATGGAATCTGGCCACGGACTTACAATTCTGTAAAGCCGATTGCACACACTGCACCATATAGATGCAAGACTATCTCTACATTTGAGATGTAGCATATCTCTACATTTCAGTGTGCACAAATGAAAATATTTTTTCAGAAGAAGCAGTAAAATTTACCCCCTAAACAGCAACTATTACAGAATAAAAACCTAACAGAGATTATTAAGGCAAATTATCTGCAATATGAATGTCATATGAGGAAAATTTAAAAAACCACAAAGCTTTTATTCAATTGATGCTACACACCTGCAAAACCCAAGTGTTAAACTAACACTAACATTTTATTGTTGAAACCATATGTTAAGTAGCTCTTCTTCCTTCTCTGCTGCTACCTTATTCCAGAGAAAACCAGAATTTGTTGCTGGTATTTTTGCTTCACTTCTAAACATGCATCTAAAACGAGGGCAGTTAACACACCAGTACGATGAAGCTTCTCCTTTGAAACTATTTCAGAAATGTTGTTTTTAATCATATGAAAGGACTAAAAATGAAAATAGTTATTTACATTGCTTATTTATACAGACTGATTCAGTATGACTTACTGTTTTGTTCATTTTCCTCTTAACACTGGCATAACAGACAAACCACACAGCAAAACCAGAAGAACTTATAGAAGTACTCATGCAATAAATGACATTGCACTTTAAAAACATATAAAACAAATAGGAGAACTAAATGAAATTAAGAAGATTCAGAGAAAAGAATTTCTGCTGAAAAATCAGTCTCTCTACTAATTAACCTACCTGCTGGCAGATGAACCATTTAGTGAATTCTGCAGACTTGTATTGGCTGAACCTAGAGAGGCATTAAAAATTCCCTGCTGAGAACTACCATTCACTGGACTCCCGTTACCTTTCAGTATACCAGTACACTTCCAGTTGTCCATGTAATTAGCTGCAAACACAGATATATAGAAACTGTTAGTTTCTCTTCTGAAGCTCAGCTTTCCTTACAAATATACTTTAAAAGCCCCACACCTGGTGTGAGTCAGAACTGAACTTCAATACCAACATATAAATTCCAAACAGCTG
Source organism: Nicator chloris (assembly GCA_013400495.1). NCBI lineage: Eukaryota > Metazoa > Chordata > Aves > Passeriformes > Pycnonotidae > Nicator > Nicator chloris. The sequence goes on along the minus strand of WAAE01016479.1, from coordinate 26,377 downwards.
AGAATCTAGCCCTTAAGCTGCCTGATATCCTCTGCCTATCCATAATTTAAAACTCAGTTTCCACTACTACAATACTGAGGAACAAATGAGAATGCGTCAGGTAACTGCCAGTGGGTTCTTGTTCTTGTGGGGATTTTGGTGATTTGGGCTTTTTTNTTTTTGGGGGGGGGGGTGTTTTTTGATTTTTTGGGTTTTTTTGTTTGATTTGGTTTTGTTTTTTGTTGTTTAGTTTGGTTTAGTTCGTGGAGGGGGTGCATGTATTTGTTTGTTTGTTTTCTTTTAAAAATATAAACATAAAAAGCCATTTGCCTAGACATTGTGACTGAATGTAGAATTTCTAAGTTTAGCAGCAGGAAAAGATTTTTCTTACTTTGTTAAATGGCAACTTTATGTAGCTGTAGTCTGGTGAAACAATTTCAGGGTACAGTAACAACTATTCACAGCAGCCTAAATCATGCAAGTATTCAGGCACAGAAATTATTTCTGAATTCTGTTTTTCTTGAACAGAAATATAGAAAAAATATCTATCTTTTACAAATCTAAAATGGACACTCACTCCAAAATTATGTTTTGAGTAAAATTTCTCAAGTATATTCAGCAGACTACTAAGTTAATGTGTTTCAGGTGGATGACCTTACCCTTCCAGAGCCTAACACAGCCATCATCACCAGAGGAGGCAAGCACTGTGCCTGTAATATTCCAGCTCACTCGCCACACCTGGGAGTTGTGATTGTCAAACTGTGCCACAATATGGATTTCAAATTTTGTTAATCCTCCTGATGAAGTCAATTCTTTCCTGTTTAAGAGAAAAGTGACAGTTCTGCACACAACTGTTCAAAGGTCTGGGCTTGAACACAACATCAGAGAGAACGACATCTTTCTAATAACAATCATTATTAGATTAGGTATTCAGACAAAATTACAGACTTGCTCACAATTTTGTTACCTTAAAAATTAGGTTGCTAAAAACAATCTGGCATTCAGTTATTACTTTTGCTTTGCAGAGACTATTTGAACAAGATTGTAGAGTATGCATCACATCACACCAAAACATCTTCCTCTTAACCTCACCTCAGAGGTTTCAGTGTGAAAATTCGTACATCTTTGGTTGCTACAGCCAAGATGTGGAAGGATCTTCCCAGATTTGGAGCAAATGCAATATCATGTACAGGATCTGTGACTGTCATCAGAGCTTCTGCTTTTGCATATTTCCTGTACAGTGCAAGAAATTAACCTTTAAGCCATGAAAATTGACAGTGATGCAAATGATATAAACCAGATATACTGGAAATGGGAAAAAGGGTTAAGTATACATGATAAGACTTGCAAAAATAAAACTGTTTTTTTACAATAAATTTAAGCAATAATTTCAAGCAGATTTCTTCAGGAGTTGAATCTATCAGACCCAGTAGCCACTACGTACAGTACGCTACAGTATTGTAAATCATACAGCAAAGCAAGAATTGCAGCACAAAGAACATTTTTGTCTACAATTGGAAGAGGGAAAGTAAAAGAAATATTTATTCCATTCACAAATCTAAAGGGAAGTTGCATCTCAGTAATTTACTACGTTTTCCATGCTTTTAAGCAGACCACTGTCTGCCTCCTCTGCTGTATGATAAACACATATTCCCCTTTCTTAGTAAGTTACAATAACTTTATTGTTAATGCATGGAGAGCATTGCCTGAAGCTGGGCATAAAATCCACAGAACACTCTGGCTCCTTTCCCACATCGATCACTCCCAATCAAACACAGTTTCTCTGTTATCATTCAATTGGAAGTGGTGGTGCACAAACTTACTAGCCTTTTCTGGTTCTGTGAACTCTTGACTGTACAACGTGAACTCTGACAGACCATGAGCAATTCACAGCGCTGTCATTATAATCGTGCCTTTAAAATCATTGTAAAGTGGCTTTGAACAAAGCAGTGCCTGGTGCAACACAATTCAAATTTCAACTGCTAACTCCTTGTGCAAAATTAAACACATAATTTAGTAGACACAGAAATAACAACTCTCCCTTTACAATGCTGGTAAGAACACTGACATTTCTGCACTGACAGAGAATAAAATTATCAATGTCATTTCTGTTAACATCAGTTACCACTCTGAGGTCTCCCTCTTTTCCCACCCAATGGATCAGAGACAAAATTAACATATTATTTACTACTCTACTCCACATCTAATGATAGGAATAAAAGGCCATATATTATAAGCAAATTCATGATCCCAGAAAAGCTATATATTGTTATTTAGCATACCTGGTATTTTCGTTATATTCATAAATTTGAACCTTAGCCAGTATATTTGGACTGTTGTCATCACTTCCTACAGCTATCATTGGAGAATGTGCTCGAGAGCTAAAAGGTGAAAACAAATACTGTTATATTTACATGTTACACATATATTTCATATATATATATATATTTCCCATAGAAAGTACACCAAGCCATTTGTTAAATTTCAAACACATTATCTATAGAGGAAACAAAACAACACCACAAGGAAAAAATCTCAAAGAAAAAGGAGTTAAATATTATTCACAGTTACAACTATCTTCACTCTGTTGTTTCGAAAGCCCACTTTATACACTCACTAAGGTGAAGTCATTAGATAACATTATTTAGCAATTCAAGATTATGTTCTCAGAGAGAAGAATTGACTTTCTGTAATAGACTGCATCTGCAGTCTAGTATTTGCCACAAGTTTCATGGCAGATTCTGCATTCTTTGCAGTGCTTTTAACAATCGATTTAGTGATATTTCAATTTCAGGGTTTGGAAGATAAATCACATAAGCTAAATGTAGATGAATTCTAGTTTTCAAATCAATTTTTATCCTATCCCATGCATTAAAGTGAATGCCTGTACTCTGAACCTCCAATACAGACTACTGCTAATGAATAGAAGAGTTACTGGATCAGCAGGACACAACACTGTGTCCACAGGGAAAGCCATTAAGTGCTTCTGGACAAACAGAAATCAAAGCAGTTCAGCTTTGAATGGTTTTCCCCTTCCTGTAACAGTCATAAAGCAAATGTGATAGTAACATACCTTGAAGGATTCCAAGAAATACAACTGCAGCTGAGCTTACATGAAATTTCATGCTGCAGTGACCACTGGCTGAGATTCATCACATCTGGAGCTTCATAGATCCTTACAACACCATCTGCTGAACAGGTTGCTAACATAAGACCCATGTGCTTGGGAGCGAACTTCACATCTGTAACAGATGTCCTACTGTCTACTAGAGTGGTCCTCTTGACCTGCAAAGGAATTTTCATCAAAAATTTATTCCCTAAGGAAGGCTAATCAAAGTCTGACAACACCATCTTATAGGATTGCTTACATCTTCCACCAAAAAAGCTCCCCCCCAACTTTTCTATTGTTTGAAAGATGAGCAAGAACAGCCAGTGTTATTTCAAATGATCTCTTGTCAAAGAAAAACCCAACTTTTACTCTACTGTAGGTGGAAATTCATGTCTGCAAGTTGTTTGTCAGGGAACATCTTATTACCAAACACCAATAATAGTGCCACTAACCAGCCTGAATGTAGCCAGGTAGCTGTTTTTTCTCAAATGTTTTTAAAATACTTACTTTGTGTTGGAATGTTGCCACAAATAAACAAAACATATCCAAAATCAAAAACTTTATAGGTATAGAAAAGAAGTCTCACCCAGTGACTCTGGCCTCGGAGTTTATCATTTGACTCTCCCACTATTTCTTCCCATACAGCTGCTGTTCTATCAAACGAGCAGGAGGCCAGGACCTGCCCAAATTCAGGATGGGCCCATGTCACACGCCACACTGATCCACTATGTGTCTGCAAGATAACATCAGAACACCACAGAGAAGCAAACTTACTGCGTTAGGCCACACAACCATATATTTTCATGGCTTTCTGAAGAAGAGAATTCTAGGAAGTAGCAACACTGTTCCTTTGAAATCTGTGTTCTTTTATGCAAAGTTACACAGCAGCTGTTGCAGTTCTTTATTCCAACCATCATTGCAAAGTTGTTGCTCTTAGTGTTTAAAATGCAATTATTACAAGTGTATTTCAAAGCATTATTTATTAATATTTTAACTGCCAAACTATGATTCTGCCTTGATGCAAAAAGTTTTGTTCTCAATCAAATTTCAGCCATTACCATGTTCACTTCTAGATTGCCTGTACTTTTCAAAAGCACTTGCAGAGCATTATTAATCTTCTTTTTAATATGAAGCTCCTCTTTCATACCTAGTCAACATTCCTGTCTTAGAGAAGGGAAATTCAAAAGCCTCCTTTGCACTGCTATTTACAAACATGAATGCATCGTGGACCTACTAAATACAAGTTTAAGAACAATTCAGAAGCTGAATGCACTAGTTATCCAGATGAAGCAGAGCCTCTATATGACACAGATCTCAGAAAGGTTTTGGAGAACAAAAAGCAGAGTTCAGATGTTGTAACATTTAATAGCCGGACACCTTCCTTTTAATTTTTCCACCTTTTATTTTTTTTAAGTCCTACTATATGCAAAAGGAAATATTAAATTAAAAATTAAGGTACTGTTTTCTACTCCCTGAACACCAGTCACTGATAATGTTTACTGATACTAGAGTCTGCCAACATAACTACATGCTAACAAATGATAGCCATTAGAGATGTTTTATAAAAGCAAAGAAAAAGTATTTTATACAAGACATGCAGAATCTACTGTATGTAGAGCATTTCTACTCTAAAATTCAGCAGAAATGAAGCATGTTTCTCCAAAAACAAAGGAGAAACGATGGTTATGTCTGTGTAATTTTTACAAATACAAACCTTCCAGCTAGCAGTGCAATGCCAATCTCCATTTTCACTTTTGTCCCAGACCTATTGAGAAATCAAAATACAATCATTACATATCTATATATATATA
>WAAE01016479.1:0-20000 GCA_013400495.1 Nicator chloris | reverse complement strand
AGCCGCCAGAGCCCGTCGCGCGCGCAGGGGGCTGCTCTGCGCGTGCGCGCTCCTTCCCACCGCCGGGAAACGCGGGGAAGGGCGGGGCCGGGATGCGACAAGATGGGACGGGATGGGAGCGGAATGGGAGTGGGGCGGGAGTCGGGGCGGTGCGGTAAGTTACCCCGCTGCCTGACTGTGACATGTACCTTCGCGACATGTACCGTAGCGACAGGACGAGAGGACATAACCTCAAGCTGCACCAGGGGAGGTCTAGGTTGGACATTAGGAGGAATTTCTTAGGAAAGGTGATTAGATATTGAAATGCGCTGCCCAGAGGGGTGGTGGAGTCACCGTCCGTGGAGGTGTTTAAGGAAGGTCCGGACGTGGCCCTCGGGGACATGGTGGTGTTCGGTCACAGTTCGGACTCGATGGTCTCGGAGGTGTTTTCCAGCCGAACTGGTTCTGGGGTTCTGTGTGGTTGCCAGCCCGGGGCGTGCGGGCCGCTGCCCGCTCGGGCCGCTGCCCGCTCGGGCTGTGCCCACAGCGCCGTGTGTGCGGCGCCCTTGGAGCGCGCCGGAATGGCCGTCCATAGCGGATCCGGAAAGATGCGGAGGTCGCTGTGGTAGTGTGGATCAATAAACAAACAGCGCGGCGCTGTGTGATGTTCTGCATTTGGTTCGTTAATGATTTACTGTATTAGTGAGCCCTGTCAGGTGAGCCTTGCGGTGCGAAAGAGTGTGAGACCTGCTTCCATGTCGGGGAAGGANCCAAAAATACACACACAACCCCCACTAAACATTTTCATCTAGGACACTACCTGGTTCAGTACAAACTTGCACTTCACTTAACCATGAAAATATCCCTATTAAGTAAGAGGAAGAGGCACTGCCTGCAAAACCCACCATTGTATGACTTCTATCTCTTTTTAAACGGTAAATTATGTGGAAGAGAAATTATTACAATTCCTAATACTTCATTCACTTTGACCCAAGAGTACACTCTTCTGTTTCATTCTAGAGCCCCCAGTATCCTCACGTGCTCAGCTCTGGTTGCAAAAACCTAACGCAGCTCCCAGCACTCATCCCAAAAGCAGAGTAGGACAGCAAAATATACATCAGGGTAATGAGGGAACAGATCTTGTGTCTTTTTATGAGATTTCTGCCTCGATTTTTAACCAGATGCAAGTCACTGAACCCTTCCCTCTCTTGATTTCCCATACATCTTTATACTTATGAGATTTTTAGTGAAAAATTATGTAGAAAGTCATGAACAAAACCAAATGAAAGACACCACCTGACATCCACTCCTGTTTGTCACTCACTCACTTTAAAGCTGTACTGAGTGTCACCTCATGTCTGCCACTCTGAATCTCTAACACAACCTGGGTCATGTTGTTCCTCTGGTTGGAGGAAAACTTCTGAACAGTCTCATAAAGGATCCAGTTATGATTGAAAAGTAACATTACACTGCTAAAGAACATAGTTTCTGTGTTCAACCTACCTCCCGGCATCTTTTTAAAGAACTGCACACTCTAGATAGTCAGTCCAAACTAAAGATCCCCACGGCTTTGGTTTACTTTCTGGGGAGACCGTTTTATTGTGGTCAGTTACTTGCTTTTTAGTCTGTGGTCAGGGAGAAGGGGCTGCTTCCTTGTTCATAAGCCTAATCTACATATGACACAGCTTTCTACGAAAAAGGCGACTTTCTCAACCATTTATCTGGACTTAATAACAAACATGACCGCTCTCTGCAAATTAGATTTCTTAAATCTATTCATGTGACTCCCGAATACTTGCACGTCCTCTTACTATGCACAAAAAAGGGGGAAAGCAATCAACTTTTCGTTTTAGTAAATATAAAATGCTACTTTACTTCCTCTGAAGGAATATAAAAATTAAGGCTTCTAGTATTCTACACTTTCCCCAGTTTGTCAGGGTGAACACGGAACACTTCACCTTCTTCCCATAACAAATACAGATTATTGGCACTACATCACGAAACAGTAGTTTCTTTCGTAGATATTCTTTCATAAATATAGATTTTCAGCTGACTAAACAAAACAAGCGGCACGGCTGCAGGCACAGCTGTTTTCCCCGCCGCAGAGCTGGGTCGGAAGCGGAGTTCCCGTGTTTACACGCGTTAGCGCACACACAAACACAACGCGCATTGTGTGCGAAAGTCTCCCGCCCCCACGGCCCGACACCGCACCGGGACCTCCCGCGGACCGAGCCCTCGGCTGCGCCCCGGCCCGACCCGCAGCCCGGTAGGCCGCGCACGCCCGGTGCCGCGACACTCGCCCGGCACCAGGCCCGGTGGCTCCTCGCTCACCTTGACGCTCTGGTCGCTGGAACAGGTGGCCATGCGGCGCCCGTGGAAGTCGAAGGACACATCGTGGATGAGGTCGCGGTGATCCGCGGCGATGCTGCGCGCCACGAACATGCCGCCACGCGCGCGCACGCCTCAGGCGGCGNGCTGCCTGACTGTGACATGTACCTTCGCGACATGTACGCAGTGGACAGGACGAGAGGACATAACCTCAAGCTGCACCAGGGGAGGTCTAGGTTGGACATTAGGAGGAATTTCTTAGGAAAGGTGATTAGATATTGAAATGCGTTGCCCAGAGGGGTGGTGGAGTCACCGTCCGTGGAGGTGTTTAAGGAAGGTCCGGACGTGGCCCTCGGGGACATGGTGGTGTTCGGTCACAGTTCGGACTCGATGGTCTCGGAGGTGTTTTCCAGCCGAACTGGTTCTGGGGTTCTGTGTGGTTGCCAGCCCGGGGCGTGCGGGCCGCTGCCCGCTCGGGCCGCTGCCCGCTCGGGCTGTGCCCACAGCGCCGTGTGTGCGGCGCCCTTGGAGCGCGCCGGAATGGCCGTCCATAGCGGATCCGGAAAGCTGCGGAGGTCGCTGTGGTAGTGTGGATCAATAAACAGCGCGGCGCTGTGTGATGTTCTGCATTTGGTTCGTTAATGATTTACTGTATTAGTGAGCCCTGTCAGGTGAGCCTTGCGGTGCGAAAGAGTGTGAGACCTGCTTCCATGTCGGGGAAGGATTTGGGAGGATGAAGTGCGTGACCGACAGTGCAGGGAGGAATCAGGACAGGTTGAGAAACTCCTGTGAGGAAAGGCTAAGAAAATTGAGATTGTTGAGTCTGGAAAAGAGATAGCTTAGGGGTGACCTAATTGTGGCCTTCTAGAACCTGAAAGGAGCCTACAAGAAAGATAGACACTTTTTACAAGGATGTGTAGTGACGGAACAAGGGGGAATGGATTCAAACTGAGAATACGTTCAGATTAGATATTAGGAATAAATTCTTTACTGTGAGGGTGGTGAAGCACTGGAACAGGTTGCCCAGGGAAGCTGTCGATTCCCCGTCCCTAANGGTGAAGCACTGGAACAGGTTGTCGATTCCCCGTCCCTGGGAATGTTCAAGGCCAGGCTGGATGGGGCTTTGAGCAACCGGGTCTAGGAAAGATGTCCCTGTCCATGGCAGGGGTGTGGGAAGTAGATGGTCTCTAAGGTCCTTTCCAACCCAGACTATCCTGTCGCAATAGGACACGAAATGAAGAGACACAAACTCTGTGAAGTTCAAAAAGCTAATACTCTTAACTTTATTCAAATCTGACTCCTTATATAGTTTTTCAAACAAGGCCAGTGATTGGTAGGCAGAGTTAACACCTCCCCAATCACATTGGTCAAGACAGATGTCTATCAAGAGATCTCCTCCTCTAAGAAGTCATGAAAACAAAGATAAACTGACATACACAAGTCTCTTATTTACAGCAAAATCCACGAGAAAAGAATTTCAAAAGTGAAAATATCAGAAGGCTAAAAAACCAGGGTAACACTATCCAATGATTCAAAGTGAGGCACGGTGGGTGTTGGATAAGATCCAGACTAAGAACTGGAAGAAGCAAAATAGAGCCTGGCATGTGGTGGAAAACACATCACGAGTGATTGAGCTCTAGGCAGGAGCTATAGACCAGTAATGACTGGTCTGTAGTCAGAGGACTGTGCAAAATAAATGAACCACAGCAGATGGAGACTCTTGAGGGCTCCATACTTTCACCCCTGACCTACCACCTGTCAAGGAGCCCTTCACTAGAAGAACCACTTTATTCCAGTTTGTATCCTGCAGTATGCGCTCACAAACTGGGTCATGCAGCTCACAGTGCCAGTACCTTTTAAATACCATTCATTGGTTGTATCACTGAGCACAAGACCATTACAACATCTTATTTTTAAGGAATGTTTTATCTGAAAGCTGTGTTATTTACTGACTATTCTGAAGAGAACAATAGCAGACAAGTATTAGCAAAGAGAAAATAATTCATGCACTGTATTCCAAATAGCAATAATCCAATCAGTAGATTTAAGAGAAAAAAAGAATAATAAAATTATGATTGTGACAATAAACACCAAAAGGAAAAACATTTGCATTTAACTGGTTAATATTTCAGGTCCAAAACAGTACTGAAGTCATCAGAACACCTCCAGAGCTTTAAAGCTATGATCCAGATTTCCAATCATATATTAAGTGAAAATGGGAAAGGATGAAATTCCCTGAAACCAGAAATGTTCAAATTCCCTGGTTTCAAGTCAGATTCTTTTCTAGATTTTTGGTAACTGCAGCTTAAACAGAAAATCAGTTTTAACATTTTCAAAAAGACTTTTGCTTCTCACTATCTCATTTAAAATTTTCATGTTCGTGGCAATGAGGAGTCACTTTCTGTCCACTCAGTGAATAGAATTTGTTCACAGTTGTCCAAATGCTTCACAGAATTATAAAGAAACTGTTACGTGCTTGTGAAAGAAACCCGACAGTTTGATATTTAATGCATTTATTTTTGCAAGCTGCAAACCACATTCAGTAGGGACTGATGGAGGTGCTGTTATCACATGCCAGAGGGTTGCCTTCACTCTTTCTGTATAACCTGCATGCAAAATATGCAAGTATTTAGCACCCTAAGGCATGTGTTTCATTGGTAGGTTTTATATTAAGAATACATATGGTGGTACCCAAATATGATAAGGAATTATAATAGATAGAGAATAATAGATTAAGATAAATTACAACAAACTTGGACTTGAAGGTACACCATGGGTTTAAAATGCTAGAAATCAATTACTTTAGTGATACTGGATAAGGAAAAGTTAACATGTTGAAAAATCTTTTTTGCCCGAGCACAGCAAATATGATAAAAAATGTTTTCAATTACAGAGGATCTAAAATGTGGAAGAATTTAAAAGAAGAATCACCAGCTGGTTTTACATTCTTGTCCAAGTTGGCCAATGATAGTTTTAAAATTTTATTTTTTAAATACTACAGAACTAAATCTCAATGGATAACAACAGCTGGAGCTGAAAAGAGGAATTTACAAGAAAATTGTCAAGAAAATTTAGATATCTAAGCTTTACCTATGTGGAAAAATTTAGTTAGCATTTGTAAATAAGAGAAAACTTGCAAAGCAATTTAAAAAATGAGAAGTTAGTGAAAGGAAGAGGTTAACATTTTCTCATTTCTGAAGATGAACTGGTATTGCACAATTACTCTAACCTCACTCTGGGCTCTAGGGCTATAGTACAAATACCCTTTTTTCCCCCTGCAATCACATGCAATCACTTTGGAAGTTTGAATTTCAGTATTTTCTAAACAATGGCTAAATTTTAGGTAATGCAGTAGAAGAAGCAAGCAAATGTGATTGCGACTGTTTCAGTGTTGCAATTAGAGAGGTTTTTCATGCTATTCTTATATGTAAGAAAAACAAAAAAAGGCAAAACCCACCCCCCAAAAATAGTAGCAATCCATGTATTTAGATTGCTAAGGAGGAAGATTTTTTTTTAAATCTTTCAGCATAATTAGAGACATGTGTACTTTGAAACTTCAGTTATTGCTTCATTCAAACAGCTGGAGAGACAGTGCCTAATAAAAACATTAAAGCTGACTTGTAAGTTCTTTAGTCTGTGGCACTGTATCTGAACGGTCGACTTCTTTAGCTAATTATGGAAATGTCTTTTACTGTAAACCACTGAGTATGTTTATAAAAAATTGCTTTTTTTTCAGAATAATTGTTTCCAGTCAGTGGTTCAGCTGTCAAAACCGAATTCTTTTGCAATTTTAGTAATGTAATGATTTTGTTGAGACTTGAGTACTTTTCAACTAGTGAATTTTTCACCTGCTCAAATTTAGTTTATTTCTTCAGCCAGTAATATCGGTATAGTTGGAGCAGGACAAAATTGTCAGATTCACAAATAATTGGCACCAATCATTTTCATTTGACCAATATATAAATATGTAATCGTATTGCAAAGGCACATTTTGACCTAAAATGTTTGTTTTCTCTGACAAGAAAAAAAAAACTATACACTTCAAGTCAAGATTAGGCTTTATTTCTAACATTTTAGTTTGGTTGGTAAGAAAAAAAAAAAACCACAACAAAAACCCACAACCAAAGAACTATATATTTTTTAACACATATACACATACACAAATATATGTCCATTTTTAAATACAACCAGCCTCTGACCTCATTCCCTAGATTCAAAGCAAGTTATGTCGTTTTAGATTTATATAGAAACTGGCTCCAAAATCATCACTTACTTAAAAAAATCCAAGAAGCATGGGTGATTTTCATCCCAAAATCTTAGTTTACTGTGGTATCTGGTTTCAGTCAGTACCCAGGAATGAGATAAATATATTTACCTCACGTAGACAATTGTATCAGATGTTTTCCATTAATAGAAAGACTGACACAGAATTGAGGTTCAATAGAGGAAACACTTTATAGTGAAACATCAGAATTAGCAAAGGGATGAGAGGACAAGATACAGTCTTTGTTAAGGCAAGCAGTCATTAAATAGACAGCCAATTAGGATGGAAGGCATCCAGTCTAATGAAGAGGCATTCACATTTTCTGGGAAATGAAACAGCCCTTATTTAAATTCTTTTAAATGGCCAGAGTATCTCCTGCAATGTAACAAAATTTGTTGAATAAAATCAAATCTCTGTGGACTTCTTCAGGAAGATTGCAAATGTTACACAAAAATTGGCTATAAAAGCTAAGATGCTACATCAAAAAGGGATTTTCCAATGATATAATATGAACACAAGTTATCTTGGACCACAGAAATATTGACATCTGGGGTAGTATGGCAAATCAGATGAAAATATGTGAACAGTGTGTGAGTGCTTTCCTTTTACTTCCTCACCTAGGTCTAATATAAACCTTTGTTATGAATAAATACGTCCATTTTTTTTAATCTTACTCTAGGTGAAATTAATGACAAATTCAAGACGACAGCCTAGTGAGACATTCCCCTTTGAATGGTGTAACAAATCCAGAAAGCAAGACACTCAGTGCTGAAAAGTTGCAGCAGGTCTCTGCTGCATTTCCAGAGTATCCAGAGAGTTGTAAAGTTGGCGCACAAAGGGACAATGCCCATTGCACAGCAGTGGTTGGCAGCCACCATGGCCAGGTCAGGGGAGCACAAGCATCTGCTGCTGATGGTAACCAGAACACTCCATGCCACGTAGCAAGATAACGGGAAGCATGCTGGGGCTCAGGGAAACCACAGGAAGTTTGCAGTTTCCAGTTAACTGCGCCGTGAATTAGGATTCAACTACCAGCTAACCTTGGAGACTTCCTCTTACAGCTGAATAGTAAGGAAAACATTCTGTTTGTGATGATGGTGGGCATGAGGTGGAAAAGACAGTTGTATTTTAACATTACTATTTGCATAATGATGTGCAGAGGAAGATCACACAACTATGAGAATCCTGGTACATATTTGTTAACATTTTGATTCAGTATTATGTCTTGATTAGATTAAATTGCACCACAGCACAGAAGAAGAAGTAAAAGCATCTATAATAAGGTTAGTTTTTCACTTTTGACATAGTAGGTCAATTTTGTTCTCAATTGGACTGTATAAACCACGTAACTTAATTTATTTCTGCTGGAAGTCCAGTGTAAGTGTATTGGTAGAGATATTCTCATTCAAAATTACTATAACTGGCATTGCTTTGAATTAAAAAAAAAATACAGTACTTTCCCTTTCTCCCTTTTGACTACTTTCTTCAAGTAAAAGGTGCTTTTGCTTGTAGAGAGAGATTTTATAAAATGGAAAGGCCTACCAAAAAGGAAGTAAATAATGAACTGTACTTATTAAAGATGTTTGTATCAGCGTGGGATGGAGAGTGGCAAAGCCTGCTTAAAATGGCTACCACTGTTACATGCTTCAGTCATGTCTGCACTAGAAGCTGGTCTGTTACAGGCAATCATGGGTTGTCATGCCAACAGCAAACAGCTTTCAGCAGAGTTAAAGGTTCCATTCCTGACAACCTTTTAAAAATATTATTTTTGGCAAGGAAGACCTGCCTGACCCTGTGAAATCCACACAGTTTTTGCACCACATTTTCCTTAACTTAAAAACTGGATTCACAACAATTAATAACATTTCACAAACAGTGAAATGATATCTATTATTATATATCCTGGATTAAGGCAATGTAGAAATACAGAGTGCTGTAATTGAGCAATTAGATTCAGGGACTAAAAATCTGCTAAACCCAGTCATTTAGGAGGTTGCTTAGCTTTACGAATCTGAGGCTTAAAACTTGAAAGAGTTTGAAAATGTTGGAAAGTGGTCTTGTATGTGTAACAAAAGTGTCATACAAACTGGAAATCTAAAGGTGGATGTTTCAGAGGAAAGCACACATAATCACAGCAGTGTGTGAAAGATGTGGATTGAATTCCTGTTCAGGAAAAAGTATACCAGCAATTACTGTTGTGAACAGTAAGACAAATTAGGAGGATCACTTACCATGCATGACTGGCTAATCATGGCAAGAAATTAATAGCAAAATATTATTTTGTGGGCAAAAATTAGGGTAGAGTCCCCAAGCCTTTATGTGAGTATCCTGGGAGTAAAACAGGCACTTAAAGCAGAACAGTGAACCTTTATGGGTCACCCTGGCTTGTTGCTGCTGCAGAGTTCCACTTATAAGCTGTTATTTATTTTGCTAGGAACACAATAGAATGTCCCAAACTGGATCTAAAACTTACTGTTTTATCTAAAAGAAAGGACTATTAGAAAGATGCAAGAAAAAAAAAATATAAGCTCCAACTCTATAAATTTGTGTTTTACCCCATAATGTAAAAAAGAATACAGGAAGACAATGTAATCGAAATAATAATTATTAGAAATGGCAGTCGAGCAAAGCAGTTAATCATGATCAAGTATAGCTGTGGCAGCACATAAAGTTGAGTTAAGGAGAAACAGAAGTGGTGTTATATATAAGTAAGTGGCTTATGGATGGGAAACTATTCTGAGTCGTATGAATGTGCAAAGAAATGTAAGGGAAAATTGGAATGACAAGTTGACAAGCAACATAACTGACAGCAAGGAAGGGAATATTGATGGCTTTATAACAGATGAATATGAAGGTTGATCTCAGATGGTATCATTACGTCAGCGCTATCTTTAAACTAGTGATCTTAAGTTGGGAAATAGAAACAGCTTGTAGGAGAAAAAGTAGGAAATAGCTGGCCCTGAGAGTTTTCACAGTAAGAACAGACAGAAAAGTCTAAAATTAACAGTGGTGGCTTTCCTCCATCTGTCTTGGAGAGTAGAAAGAAACATCAGAACTAGAGAACAGGGTATAAATGCTGACAAAGTTACCAGTTAAATCATTTTTGCTGATTACAATTATGATAGAATATCAAATGCATTATTGTAGCTGTTACTTACAGAATGGTTATGTGTGCTTGTTTATAGGCTGAGGAAGCCTTTAATGCCTTTACCTTTGGGTGGTAACACGAATCTTTTGCTACCTTACAAAAAGATTTCACAGCACCACCAGTTACCACAGTAATATTTAGCAATTGGGACAGTGGGGTCAGGCAGGATGTTTGAAGAAGGACTTCTCCCTTTTAGATTCCATAGCCTCCCAGTGACCTTAGAGATGAGCCAACTCCCATTTCCTTCAGCAGTTTGCTCATGAAGGGGGAGAGCAGTGCTGAGGGAAGGAGCATGTGCTGCAGCCTTTCCTCTTCAGCCTCTCACCATGGATGGAGCTGCAGGATGTCAGTCTTCCTGCTCTGTGGGGACAGAGACAGAGGCACAGCTGTGGTGGGCCACAGAGAGCAGGGCTAGATACACTAGTTTGATGCTAGATACACATCATGATGCCATCCATTGTGAATGTGACAATTTCATTTACTACAGGTGTATCTTAGATTATTTTTCCCTTTATTTGGAGTTTTTCTTTCTCACATATTTGAAGTGAACATACAACTTGATGTGATCTGCTCAATAGATTGGAAAATTTCAAGTGGCTTGTTCCTGGAGCTGACTCAAGGCTTCTCCACGTACAGGAAAATTTGAATTTTGCAGCAGTACTAGAGTCTATACAAAAGAACATGAAGGTTGTGGAAGGTGGATGTGCATGAAGAAGAGCATGGAGGAAAGAGGAGAGGGAAGTGTAGGGAGATCCATTGTCAAGACCATTCAGCAAGGTTTGGGATGACCAGGAGTATAATTAAGATGCCTACTTCATCAGTCACTGGATCCCAGCTCTTCAGTCTCTAGTTTCAGGAGATTGTTCCTCTCCTTGCCCACACTCCTCACCTCTCAAGCAGCAAACATCTCATCATTTACACCTCCTCCACAGCTTCCAGGGATCAGCTGCTCTGGCAAAGGAAGGGGCAGAAATAGGACTGGCTCAGAAAGTCAGGTTTGCTACTGCTGCTGATGCATGCTCACTCTGAGAGTGAGTATAAAACAGACACACATACAATGTAACACATACATCCTTACAGTATAAAAGTATAAATTACTTAGGCTGAGCGAGTTTGCTGTCAGAAGGTAGAGATCTGTTGATCACATGATATGAACAGCTCAAATGCATGGTCTTCCTATCCACAGGAGAAAGGCCTTGGCAGAGGAAAGAGCAGAACTTGGCTGCTCTTTATTGGGGCCATTGTGCAACCCTGAATAGCTGCATCCACAGGCAACCTGCATACATTGCCTATACCTGTAGCTGGTCCTGCTGTTTTCTGTTCAAATAAAATAAAAACTCTAAATTTAAAATGGAAACCTCAGCAATCATTTTCTTTAAGAATTTCATTTGGAAAAAGCAGAATGAATATTTCTATTAGGGAATAGTATCCAGATGTTTGTGTGATACCAATCTGAATTTATAGTGCAGCAGAGCTGATACAATCCAGTTTGAAGGATGATAACACGGTGAAGTATTTACTATGGAAGTAACTTGCTTATTACTCATTACATGATCAATACTTTTGTTGTTGGTAAGTGTAACAAACATGCTTCATTAAAATGCTATTTAGCTATAATAGGTTAAAGAGCTTTTGAAATTAGTGTTTTAGGAAAACCACATATTCCCCAAACACAACAGGATTACCCGTTCTAAAAAAAATTACTTAAGCAGCTGTACAGGAACATTAACATATCTCTGCATCTACAAGCAGAGCAGCTTAACAAACTCAGGGTCCATCCCAAAACCAGCCCTATATTTCTGTCTTCCAGCAAAATAATAATTCTTGGAGGCATTTTCATGTATCTAAAAGTAGGTGCATAATAAATAAGGACCTATTATGTGCTCTGGAGGTAACAGGAATCTCAGCTAGGGCAAGTGGCTGCACCTACAGGCAGCTTCACACTTCAAGGAATATTTCTGGAAGGGCATAGCCAAGATTTTCAACCTGTTAGATGATACTTCAGTCTTTTTTTATGGAGAATAGACACTATCTCTCTATCTCAGATTCCAAATTAAATTTCCGCAAGGTGTATGGGGAGACTATGTGATAGATATGGAATCACATTTTTAGGGATGTTGTATGCTATATATAGTTTATACATAATCTTGGGGCATAACAAGGCAGAGTAAATTTAACTAAGGAACAGTCTGGGGGCATAGTCCAGATAATATATATCAGCAAATGTTAAATGAGCAGTGCTACAGTAATTTTCTGCTTTCCCTAGACATATCTGTCTAGGGAGGTTTCAGACTCCAGTAGAGAGAACACCAAAAGGCTCCCTAGAGATGTGCTAAGCACTCCTCCTCCCTCTGACATTTCTAAAAGGAAATGTGATGAATTTATTCTGACAATAATAATAGTTCATTGTTTCCAAAGCATTTGAAACATCTGGATTAAGGACATGTAATGAAATCCCAGACAAGATTCCAGGAGAAGCATGCTTGAATTTCTGGAAGACACATGACTACAAAAGCTAATTTCCCATTCACTGGAAATTTTGAAAACGTTTTGTTGTGCTCAATTAAGGCTTCTCCTCTGCCCATGAAATTCTTACTAGCAAAAACACTGCTTTACTGTCAGATGTGAGGGTGCACTCCCTTTAAAGAGAAAATATACTGTGACTTCATACTAATCACCAGCCACCGTATTCATCTTATGTCTCAACTTGGCAATGCTGTTAGATCAGAATCATAACAAGGAGAACTTCCCAGCAGGAACCGCTATGAGGACAGATTACTCAAAGGAATCATTAGATGCAGTAAAGAATTTATGTGATTTTTAAATGTTATTGTGTGAACTGTATGGTCATAGTTTACGTTAACATATTTTTATTAAATTATTTCTAAATCTTGAAATTTCACTGTTGCAAGAGAAGAATCAAGTCTGCATGTTGTTAAGTCTCTTTTCTACAGTCTTGTACAAATTAGCATGCCTTAGAGGAATAAGAGATTTTTGTGTTGTGACAGAAATTTAAACTGAAAAGGCACATGCCAAAACAAACACAGCCCAAAGCTGAGAGAGCATCCACCATTTGAACATGCTGAAAAGAGAACTAGAGTATTTTAAGAAATGCTCACATCGTGCTTTAGGATTAATGGCACTTTGAACATTCCCACACAGCTCTTTTGTGGAGGCGTATTTGCAACTGCTGTACAGGGGATGCTCCTTTCAACCAAGGTCAAGAGAGTGACACTAATTGCCAGCAACTGCTTTCTGCCCAAGGTAACCCATTGATACATTGTGGAGGAAACAGTGTATGCCTAATAGACAGAATTTCTACACACGCAGCTTATTCCACATTTCCCCCACCATTATGCTTTTGAACAAGCTGAAATATAATTATTTCAGAGGCATGTATCTTTGGTGAGTGGCTTATGTACCATCCCTGAATGCTGAGCATCTCTTCTGAGCCCCTACCCTTGAGATATCTGAAATACAAAGAAAATACCCACTACATTGAAGTGCTCTGTGGGAGGACAGCAGGAGCAGATGATATTTATGTACACAAGGATTATGCACAAAGTATAAGCATACAAATGGAACACTGAGCAATGTAAAGAGACTACTTCACCACCATCTGCTGACTTGCATAGATTAGTGAAAGCAAAAATATTATTTCCATTTTTCCCCCAATAACGCTGTATTCTGATGAAAGAATTAAACTTCCAAGAATTAATCATGCAGTTATCTGTATGATCATTTAGAGTATCTGCCTTACTTTTTATAGAAATATTTTTAAATTATCAAGAAAAATATAATTCACCACTGAATAATTTTAGCTAATTTAATTTCTATCACATTGTGTTAGAATGGTAGATTTAAAGGTATACATCTATGAAATTCCCATTAGAAAAACAATTGTATAAAATGCTGTGCATATACGTTTCCAGCTAGGGTAACCAGAGGGCTGTAACTTGCAGCATAGATTTCATTAATCTGATTAATTATCAAACCTGTAAATTACTCCTCTTCTGTGGGAACAAAGCAGCCCCACTTCTTCCTCTCTCAGGAAAGTGAGAGGTAAAAGAAAGAGAAGGGAAAGTTTTAATATCACCCTGAAGAGCATACATAATTTATGTTTTAGAAACATAATCCTTGCATTGTTTCATTGGAACCTCCTGTCCAAAGATATCAGGATTTATTCCACTTGCTGAGATAGAATTGTTTAAATTCAGTAGTAATATTGCATACTGTTGATGCATATTTGACAGCAGAATTAGCTGGAATGACTGATGCAGTCACCTCCTTCAGTTGTCTGCCTCATCCTGCTTTCCAAGGTTGCTGAAACTCTCGAAATTAGGTAAGAGTTATCCTTACCACTTTTTCTGAGACAAAGAAACACTGTCATCACATGATTTGTGATGTTCCCCAGAGAAAACCCTAGGACAAAGACCTAGCATGTGGCAGAGTTTCACAAATAACACATCCCACTTGTCATTCACCATTGCTGCTGGCATATTGTTCCTCATATGGCATTTACCAGCCAAAATGTATTCTGAATCTAGAAATGAGATTGTGAATTTATAAATTCTGCTAACAGTATTTATAAGGTATTACCAATGTCCTGAGAAGCAGTGGGAAATCTGGACTGTTCTGATTATGACATACATGTTCATGTAACAACTTCTCAGGGAATGCAGATATAGGTTTATGGTAGTCATATCTCCTAATCCCCTCCCCACATCATTTTCAGGAATCTAGCCACCAGATTCAATTAAATGTTCTTTCTTAAGAAAGAAAAACAAAAGGGAAAACTGAAGTGGTCTTTCTTGAGCACAAAACAAACAAAACCCCCCAAACATCTTTGGTTTTGCTCTGCAACTTACCTATCCTGCTCAGTGCTTCAGAGGGGCTGGTATGAAGAAAGCAGCCATCTTGGACAATGAAAATTAATTTCAAGTGAATAGAATTCTGAAAATTAGTGTAAGAGAATGGGAGCTACAAGTTACCTGAGATGTTGAAGTGACCCTGTGGGATATTTCCTGAGGAATACAATCTTAATAACATACTTTGTTTCTTTATCTCTTTGTAACATTTTTCCTTACTGCAAATCTGTGTTAGAAATTCTGCCACTAAGGAACTTGAAGAGATCTGCTTGAGGAGTGGTACCATAAGGTTTTTAAAAGGAAAATTTTTAAATTTTAAAAGGAAAATGTCTTTTAGTGATGTCTCTTTGCACACAGTGAGAGAGTAGGAGAAAAATTGTTAAAAAACATATAAAATTTAAAAGATCCAGAGAGATTCATACACCCATTTTGATACTGAACTGTGTTCTGTACAAGGGCACTTTTCTCCCTGGGTTGTTAATTCCAGTAAGTGGTCGTGCCATGACTTGAACAGCTGGAACTGTTCCACTGGCTAAAATAAGATGTTAAAGACCTTGACAGCATTCCAATTGGAAAACGTGTGTTATGGATCCTTCTTTCAGTACATTACATTCAGTTTTTCTTTTCTTTGAGAAAACAAACAAATTGGCTTAGCAGTTACAGCCCATTTGTATGCCACAAGGGTATGAATTAGAGGTTTGAAATGTCTGGACCAAAAGAAACATAGCATACATTCAAAAGCTCTATTATACTTGTTATGCAAAACAGATTTTTAAGACTCCTTACTTTAGTAGATGAATTTCAAAGACATTTTTATAAGAGATATTATCAAATTTTAAAAGGAAAGATAATTTTTACATGCACTACTAATTTGTTTTTGTTAGGAAATCATACTGCCTGAAAAATGAACAATTTCTTCATGGCTCTTTGCCACCTACAGGCAAAATCTATTTTCCTGCTTGCTTTTTGATTTACTTTGAAGGTAAAAAGAGAGGTGCATTGATTCTTGCAGTCCTGCCTTGCCAAGTAAGTGCAGCAATGCAAATTTTGCTGTATGGCCCTTACAAGATCCAGTGCCTTTCCACAGTGACACAAGTGTGAACACCTTGTTCTCTGTAACATACCGAAAGACATGTCAGCAGGCAAAATGAGCCACACACTCGTGGAACTCTGCCATCAAAACAGTGACTCAGAGAATGTGGCTCCTACAGGGCTGCTCATTATCTCAACAGGACAAGCTTCTACGGGAAATTGTATGAAATTTGATATATTAATGTCAACTTAAAAACAGGCAAAGATATCACAAATCCTGCACAGACCTACCTCTGCTATCACTGGAAAGCCAGAACTAATTATTGTAATATATGTTAAAGGCTCACTACCACATGGTAGATTTTAGTATCTATGAATCTGGTAACAATAAGATATTTTAAATCACTATTACAGTGAGAAGTACAAGAAAATCCTTTCCTGTTATTGGCACTTCAGGTTGTATAATACAGAAGCATAAATTACAAACATGGATTACAATCTGAAGACTCTTATTTTGAACTATTGGGAAAAAAAAAAAAAGGCAAAAACAATTCAGAGATTGTTACACCCATGAAAATAGTCATAATTGCTTTGTTCTGATGCTGGGAAACCCAAAGAAAAGCCGGAACATAAAACTGAGAATACAAATTTATAATAGGAACATTTACTGTTACTCCTCAGGAGAAAATCTTCTGCTAAAACAGTATTTTCTTACCAGAACTTCTTCTAGCAAACAACAGTGGTCTGGTGCATCACAGTCTTTCCAGCTGTAATTCAGAAAATGACCTTAATTTTGTAATTTGGAAGACAAGCTTGAATATAGATGAAGATACATATAATCAAGCATGGAAATCACTAAAATACAGAATCTGTACTAGAAACAAGGTACAAGATCACAATACTATGACTTCACAATTGTAAGAGAAGTTCAGTGAAAGACTCACTGGCCAGCATAAAGAACTGCTCCAGAACAGTTTCCAGAACTGCTCCATAACCGTTAAGCCATCATGTAAAGTAATGCTTTGAAAAAATAGCTGTGAGATTAGAAATGGTCTAAACAAGGAATAGTCCTATTCAGTCTGTGACACAATTTTGAAGTCTAATAAACCCATGATCTTCAAACCAACTTTCAACGTGAAAACTCTATGTCAGCTATAGGCAGTTACTATTGATGCCACTTCTAGCAGAAATTGACTTTTCTGAGCAGGACCATGGAATGATCCTAAGCCACACTCACTGAATTAGAGTTTCTCACTTGCAAATGATGGTTTCAAAAATGTCACAGTAGCTAGGGGTGAAAAGGAAAGAGAGACAGAAAGTTAAGTAACACATACAAATCATCCTCAGCAAGCAAGATCCTCTCTACAAGTGAGAAAAATAACTTGGAGTCATCTTTCTCTTGGCAACTGGCTCTTTTCTCCTTCCCGTAGCCGTACCCAACACCCCCTGCATTGACTCATAGGCATTAGGCTTTGTGGCTGACTGCACACCCCAGCTTAGGTTGCTGGAAGGGCTGTTTCACAAAGCCACAGCAGAGCCTAAAGTTGTGCTATCCCTCAGACATCCTGGCTGGCTGTCTTTTCTGCCAGCTGGTGTGTCCATTCACTCGTGACAGCACTTCTGCCAGTTACCCTTTTCTTTTCATACTCCACAATTATTTCAGCTTCACCATGGGAGTCCAGTGCCATACAGACTGGCACAAATCTCCAGACTGTGAAAGACTTCCTTAATAGTTCTTAATATTTCCTTTCTTCCTCGGCCACAAATTTCTTCTACATAGAACTCCAGACAACAGTTTGGGCAATCATATAGCCTGGGCACAGCTCTATTGTCCTTCTTTTCTATCACCTTTAATACAGACCTGGTTTTTATCAGACACTGGATGCTAGGATCCCCTGTTGTGGATTTCTGACTGATGTGAAAGACCTCCTTAGCTGAAAGCATACCTGTTGGAGGTATGTGCCTCAAACACAAGAAGTGCCCTTGCACTTCTGCTTATGTTGCTGCTACAAGGATTTGCATTTTGCTACCTACATTTTGAAGAGTTTGCTGTGGGGGGGTTGGGTTTGTTTGGTTTTTTTTTTTCCCTTCTTGTTGTATGCTAGAATACAATTTTGGGCAGGGGAAGGAAAGCAACAATATAGTTGAGGAAAGGTATTTGTACCAACACCCACTTTCAGTAATGGGAATGCTAACATACTTGAGCAAGGAATAGAGCATCCAAACGTCTGAAATACAAAGAGTGCACTGTAAATGCACACAAAAAACAAAACCTGCTTTATCGTGACCACTGGACCTTTTCATTCAGGTTTCTCGACTCCCTACCAGATGCCAGAAGAGTGGCCAGCCCTTCTGGGTTTCAAGTCCTATCAAGTTCATCAGGGAAGGGAGGATCCTCTTCTCCTTTAGGCCTTGGGCTATAAGACTTAAATCAGGAATTACATGATCCTTTCCTTTCACATTGTGGCAAGCTTAAGCACATTACAGCTCTCTTCCTTAACAGTTAAAATTGATGTGGAGTGTATTTGTGAATAAAACCACCTCAGGGAAGAATTTGTTCTTCATCTACCAATATCTAAAATGGTTCTCAGAAAAGCAGCACAAACCAGATCATTTCCAATAAATGGTGCTTAAGTACTTCCAGTGAATGACCCAAAAAAGTACACACAGAGGAACAAACGCTTAGTCTGTTCCAGACTGGTACTAAAATAATTGTTCAGCCAAGGTCACTGGACAAAAAACATTTAAAATTAACTTGATTGGTCTTCACGGGCACCAAAGTCAATTTTGAAATCAAAACTGCTGTGGATACCAACTACTCTGGGGTGGCTGTTTTGTCTGCACAGCAATGAGCTACTCAAATTATCAGAGATTTTAATTAAAAAACGTTGCTTGCTTGTGTTTATACTAAGACAGAAAACACTACAATATACTAGACTTTCCAGCAACAATGTTACCCCTCTTTGCATGTCTCATGCAATCTCAAGGGCTTAAGACTTTATGTAGTAGTTCATCTGGGTTTGGCCGCACGGCTAATACAGAATGGGAGTGTACTATTTGCAACAGAATGAAGTTTTCTAATAAGTGTATTTGGTTTATGTTGTATATACAGTTCTCCTTCACGGACTGTTGGAAATGTAGTCTTGGGCCTATCCTGGGCTCAGGAAAGCCTTTCTCCTAAAAGCCGGAGAACTGGTGCTGCGTTTTCAGCATATTTGCAGTAAAAATAAAGCAACCCCAAACTGGACAATAGCAATTTCTTCAGAAATCCCTGGTTCACAAGTTTTTGCTTTTCTAATCCAGCTCTAAATCACAATTAATAAACATTTTTTAGCTTTCCATGAGATGTCTCTGGCCACTGATCTGCGTTAGAGATTCTAAACATAGCTGCTACCATAAAACACCCTTTTCTAACAGCACAATTACATTGCTGTCCCAGTATGAACTACATCCCCAAATATCACAAGCACAAGTGAAAAGCACATCATGTCATAAATGCTATAAATACAGATCAGACAGCAAGCTTATATACAGGGAAAAGCCTACCAAAGACTAAAATCACTGAGGAAGGTGTCTATTTTAATTTCTTTATTAAAATATGTTATTTGGCAGACAGCTTCTGTGTACCTCTTTACTTCCTTACACCCAGCTTGTGCAATGTAAATTTGCTGAGGTAAAGAACAATTTTATTAATTGAATTAAAAGAAAACTTTCAAATGAAAACCAATCATTACCTTGAGCACTTGGATTCTTTTCTGTACTCTTAAATCATAAACATAATTCACAAATGTTCTCTTATTTTCTTGTTTCATAGCTGATCATACATATAACACTGATTAACTAGAGAGCACCTGCAGAACTACAGACACGACCCATGCCTCAGATGTACAGCCAGAAAAATCCAAGAAAGCCATTCCCTATATTGATTTCAAAGCTTGAACCCATAGTTCAAGAAAATCTTGTGCAACATTTCCTTGAGTCACTTGGAAAAACTTGTTATGAACTTACTGGCTGTCCTGTACTGAACTTACTATGCTGTCCCATCTGCTGTGTTTCAAAGGCCTTACACAGGTGATGGTCCAGGACACCAGCTTTTCTTCCAGGACTTGGGGGAGCATGTGAGCCAGTGGACTTGGAGCATTGTGTGGCAAAAAGGAAATGCAGCAGCATCCAGTGACAGGTATTCAAAAATAATAGTTGCTGTTGTGCTTAAACATCAGATGAGGCCCACAGGTGGCAAGGTGGCTGCACACAGGGCTGTGGTGACAGCACACAGGGAACCCCAGTGACGGCACAGCCACACTCAGCATTGTGATGTTGGTTATTGTAGGGGCTGTAGATCATACAATCATATGATCTGGAAGGGATCTTAAAGATCCTC
>WAAE01016478.1:0-28820 GCA_013400495.1 Nicator chloris | reverse complement strand
AAGGGCCTCCATTCGTGCCCACTCTCCTGTGGCCGAGTGGGCTTGTGGATGCGGAAATTCAGACCAGTTTTGAGATTTCCTCCCAGATGCAATCCGCTACCTATTGGAAACCTGACGTACACATCCAGGTGTGCATATATCTCCCCTGTGCTGGGACCAAATGAAATGAAACGGACTGTGTGATCTCATCTAGTGTACATAACAGTGAAACAGTATCAGTGACACTGCTGTGATCTCCATAAAGAAACTGCAAGGACAATCCTCACTCTAGGGGAAAAAGATTCTATAAAACCCAAAGTGACCTTCCATGCCTTTTAGCATAATATTGGTTCTCCTCTCCTTCTGAAAGCCAGTTCCTGTTCATTTCAGCCAGGTACAGCATGAGCACTGAGGCAAGCTGTGTTCTTCTGGAAGTGAGCTTCAGCTAAGAATGTGAAATGCAGGAAGCAGATATGAGTTCAGTGTCAAAGCTATTGATCTTTAACTGTCAATTTCACATTAACAGTGCTGTCATCTGCAAGCACTCAAAAGTTGCCTGCAGATCTCCTGTGCTTATTGGCTATTTCTCACTTCCCCATTAATCCCAGGTTTCACCATACAAGTCTGGGACCATTTTGTTTACCTTTAATGTTAGTGCTGTTAAAATTGCCACACTTCCCTACGTTTGTAAACGGTAGAAACTGAGACTTTTCTCTAAATGCGAGTGTGTCTCATTTTTCTCTTGCAGTAATCAGCATTAGGGATTTTGAAGTTAACCATTCTGGAAAAAAAAAGTGCTGATTTGGTTCAAGTGAATAAATGACAATTGAGGCACATAGTGCATCTTTTTTAGAGTAAGAAGACTATGTCAGACTCAACATCTCCACTGTTCTTGATGTGACCCACACAGCATCCCTTGTGCGAAGAGAATCTACTCGCCTTCTTAGTGGAGCGTTTACACAGTAAGATATTGCTCTCAGACATGCCATGGACAAAGACATGAAGAATTGCTTCATTCCTTGCATAACATCACAGTGGACTAAGGGATGAAGTTGCAGTTCTCTGTACAACTTAAAAAAATGATCCTGCCCAAAAGTCATACAGTGAAGCTAGTTTATCTAGTCTATCATGCCTCAGTTCAGACTGCACCATAGGTCATCAGTGTTGATGTGATGACAGTTTTTACACAAGTCCCTGTCACACTGTGCAGACAAAAGGTGCTATCAAGCTATGCTGGATTGGACACCATCCAACAGCTGACCATTAGAGACTGAGTTCAGGAGACAAGAAGCTTTGCCACTGCAGTGTTCCTTCACAGCCAGATGCTTTATGAATACCACCAAGTCAACCCTTGTCCTACCTTCCTCAGAATTAGTTTTTCAAGCAGCAAAGACAGACTCTGATGCCCTCTTCAAGCTTGCTGAGTTATTTTTGTGTACAGAAGAGGTCATTTTGAACAGACTCAAAAGGCAAAGAGGAATAAAAACACACTGCATGCATTCTGTCACAATGGCTACCAGAGAAATACTGGCAAGCTGTTTTTCTGTGACACTCCAAACATTGTCCTTTGTGCAACACAGAAAAGGATAATACTGTGTACCTACACCCTGGTGTATGCATCCTGCATTGAAAGTATTCTCCTCTTAGTTGTTTTGCTGGCTACATACAGTATCCATGTGTCTATGAAGTATCCAGAGCTCATACAAGCTGGTCAAAGAGCTAACAGGAGCTGAAACCAGCTATGTCTGCAAGTCTTTTCATAAGGAGCTGGGTTAAGGATTAAGTGCAATGTCAAGGATTACAAACACTTGTCTTATTTGTACCACAGAATGTCCAGTTCTGGCCTGGAGCTCCTGCACTGGAATTGAAGAGGAAAGGATGGTATCTTTGTGGAGACGTGTTCATGAAGCTTCATCTTGTGAAGTATAGAGCTGCATCTTCCACATCCACATAGAACTGGGTATGTTAGTACCTGTAAGCAATTATATGAAACGATGCTTTGAGGAAAAATGCACATTTTCCAACAGCAAGTGCTAAATCTCACTTCACTTTTTTTTTATTCATAGCCACAGGGAAATTTAATGTGTTTTGTCTGTTGTTTGCAAACACATGCTGCCACAGGTGCTATCTTGGTACCCATGGCTTCCAAAGTGTATCCAGGTGCAGGGTGCATTCCCACCACACAGCCTATCTAAAATAGACACATGAAGACCTTACAGCAGCCCTTTAATACTCAAAAGGGGCTTTATAAGAAAGATGGGGACAAACTTTTTAGCAGGGCCTGTTGTGATAGGGCAAAACATAGGTGGATTTAGATTATACATAAGGAAGTTTTTTACAATGAGGACAGTGAAACTTTGGCGCAGGCTCCCCAGAGGGGTGGGGTATCCACTGGAAACGTTCAGGGTCAGGCTGGACAGAATGCTGAATGACCTCTTCTAGTTGAAGATGTCCCTGGTCTTTGTGGGGGCTTTGGACTAGATGGCCTTTAAAGGTCCCTTCCAGCTCAAGTGATTGTTTTTCCCCTGGGCTCACAGCCATGGTTTCAGCTTGAAAATAACCTATACCAACACACAAAACAGGTAGGAGGCTCTTTTTGATACACTGCCAAAGCCCATATTTAGTTGCTGGTGTTTTCATGATTGCTAGATAACTGTTACAACCTTAAGATTTATCCCAGCGAGTCACAGACGGCTTATCCAAGGAAGGCATTTTTAATAACTAACACATGGTGTCACGTTATGGCAGGAAAATGCATGTCAAGGTCACACAACTAATCCCATACATATCTTACTTAGAGCACAGAGACTGAAAGCAATTCAAAAGCTATCAGCTTTATTAACAAGTAACCAGGTGTAAAAAATTTCTGCATGTAAAAAATTTCTACAGGACAAATCCTGTGTGGGACTGTGTCCTCATCCCAAATCACTCCCTATAAATAAAAATGTTCTTGTTTTGAAGAAAGGTTACTTGTTTCACAAATACCTGTTACAGGAAGTGCTGTGTATTCAGAGGGTGCCCAGGTTTCCTCCTGTCAGCTTTCCCTGGTAGAAGCCAAGAGATTGCCTGCTCTCAGTGCTAGTCACTAAAGTAATTGTCTTGAAAGAGAGAGTTGAGAGGAAAAAGTGTTTTGAGATTACTGAAGGATTAATATTCTCTTATTGCCCTCCAAAGGTAAATGACTACGCTATACACAGAACTTGCTATAATATATGCAAAGTACGCCATAATATATTGAAAGAATTCTGGAAAAGGAAAAGGTCTTTTGACTCATCTTGCGTAACTCAGATAATTTATTCCTGCCTTGAATTCTTAGAATTAATTACACAATACCTCCTTCTCTCCTAATTTCAAACAATTCATTAATTCATTTATCTTCCTTTTTGTTTTGTATTTGTACAATCCAATACCTGGATTGGTTAGTCCTATGTACCCCTTTATCCTTAAACAATTCCTAACCCCCCATGAAAAGGATGACTCGGACTGAGGCCATGCAGTACGCTCAGAGAACTGCTAGACTAGAAAATAAATGCCAGTGTTCTGCTTGAAAACTTCTGGCAGGGAAAAGACTTGCAGAGCATGTTGCATCCTTCCTGCCAATGTCTCCTCTGCCTACGTAGATCTGGATTCTGCTGCAGGGAGTTATCACGCTGTGTTGCTCATTTCCACGGGAGCAGTGTATCCAGTGTATCGCACCTTGCTGCACATTGCAAGCAGGAGCCAGGGAGCTGCTGCAGAGGAGCACCTGCTTTCCTGGTAATGAGAGTACTCAGCCAGTTTTGCTCTTACAGGCACATTTAAACCACCTTCATGTGCAAGTATTAGAGTACTTGTGAAATCATACATAGGCCAAATCACCAAAAAGAATGAAAAAAAATATATAAATGGAGATAGGACAGTAATTGAGATGACTGTGAAAGAGGCATTGTTTTGCAATGTACTCTGGGAGCAGGTGAAACTTCAATTTTCCAGGTCTTATGCAAAAAAAAGGTGGCTTATGTTGCAGGTACAAAACATTACAACTTTTTAAAGTAGTGTTTTTCTGAAATATTTGAAACAGTTACAACTCACAATACGATATCAGATTACTTCTCTGCATCCATCTGTATTTCATGTCATGCAAAACCTATGAAGTTTTTAACAAATGAGAAAAAAATCAAGTAAACCAAACCTGAGAAATCCAGAAGCATTAGGACATGTATTTTGGAAAAGCCTGGCTAAAAACCAGAAACTTTTACGTTTTCTCTCAGGACTCACTTCTGCTGCCAGCCACCAAGACAAAACCAAGTTGAATCACATTACTGCCAACTGTAATCAATGTGTAACTATACCTGGGGGAAAAAAAAACCCCACTAATCATAAGCTGTATTTCCCAAGTGAAAAACAGCTGTCCCCTTGATAATGAGGTTGAAGGCTGTATGTATTCTGAATATGCTGACGTTCAGCATTCCTGGCCATACTTGTTGGTCTGGAAAGGCAGCTATTTTTTAGCACTCAGTTCTGAGAAATAAGGATCTTCTTAAAAGTTCTTAAACTGAATAAAGCCCTGCAAGGCTAATCAATCATGAGACAGACTCGAGGAAAAAACATGGCTCGAAAACAGCATATTTATATTTTATTTTATAAAACTTAGTAACTTTTTCTGTTGAAATGCTATCCAGGTGATCAATGGAAATCCTGCATGGGCCCTGGTCATTGTGGCAACTCTATTTGAGTCTGATGTTTTCTGCAGAGAACAGCAAACATGCCAGCTGACCGGAGTATCAGTGTTGAAAAAAACCCAACGAACACCTATCCACAGAACTCCCGTACAGGAGCATCCAGTTATTTCTTCGCATACGTGATTTTCATGGCATGGGATGGAGTGATCTTGAATCCTTGGAGGGCATCTCGAGCAGCCCCTGCTTGATTCTCGTTTTCAAACTCCACGAACGCGATGTCATGGCGCCCTGGCACCAAGCGTACTTCTTTGAATCCAGGAAACCTTTAAAACAAGGTGAGAGTCAAAAAAACACTTCTTAGCTCGGTAATCCATCTCTCTTCAGTGGCTTGTTATCAAGAGTATCAATTAGTGCAATAGTTATTACTAATGAAAGATTCAAATTGAAGGGTTTTACATGTTCCATCCTTAAAACTATGCCTCAATTAAGGACTATTATGTGGAAGCAGTTTAATCAGTGCTGTACACATATAGGAGCAATCTAACTAGTTTTAAAACTGCTCCTGCTGTCCTAGAGATTTTAGTATTACAGTCACCAGCTTCAATCTAGTGCAAATTGATACCAGCTAAATTACACAGTCAAAATCAGGTACAAAAAAGATGGGATTTGCTTTCTGAACCGAGTCATCAGAACTGACATCTCTAACCTTGGCAGTAAGACAAACAACTGAAATACCTTCAAAAGAAACTCTTATTTCTAACAAGTGAGCTTGCCAACTGAGAACACACACAGGTTACAGAAGAATTCAAAGGAGAAATCATTTCTGTCCAAAACTTACTGGTTAAATAACATGGACAGCATCATCTCATTTGTTTCCTCAGGCAAATTATTAAGGAAAAGGATATAGTTTGGTGGGTTATCAGGCACCTGCAACAACAGAAGATCAAAGCTCAGAAGACTATACATAGTTGCATACAGTTCCTTTGCATCTGTCTACATGATTATTTGAACCAAGACTCGCGTTTCTTTAATGAATCTGTAGCCACCCACCACAGACAAGGCTTGAATAGTCCTTTGCTGATACTGCAATCTTCAAGTCATCGAGTACATTATAAAAATAAACTGGACACCCCAACTTCAAGCATCCTCAAAGTGGTGCCAAATCAAAAGCCTCAGCAGAACCATCTCCTTCTAGTGATGGAAATATTCTAGGTAGTGCCATTAGAAAATAAACTTCTGAAGTTGAAGAAATACCCAAACATCTCCGTGTTGTGCTTTGATGTAAACTGCCATGCACATATTGTGCCTGAAAATGCAGGGAGCAAGACCTTTTCTCCTGTTGATTATGTAGGCAATGGCAGTACTCAAGAAAGATGCAGGGCAAGTAAAGATATTCTTCTGTAGTACTTGCTCTCCTGCAAATATTGGCTCTTTACCACTTTCATGTCTAACATGAATCATTTAGAGGTCACTGAGCAGACAAGATGAATGAAGGGTAGGGAGTGGTTCCTGTATGTCCACACAATCCTTTGGAAAATAAGACACTAGTGAGAAAAAAGGAAAAGTGAGCAGAAAAACTCCCAAACTCCTGAAATAAAGCTTTTAGGCAGGTATTTTGGCATCCTATGTGGCCTTCCTTTTCCTTATTCACTGCTAGAACCAAGTAAGTAAAAGGGAAATTATTAGTAATGAAAAAAAATTAAGAATCCTTCAACTGTTACTAAGCACAGCCCAAATCTAAGAATCCAGTATGATTTGCTAAGAGTGCTGTTTTCTGTATGGTAATGAGAAATAGCAGATTCTCATTTCCTGTCAACCAGATATAGTAAAAAAGGGATTAGTTTTGTTTGTTTACTCTCAGGTAGCTGTTAGACAAATATCTCACGGGACAAAAACAAAGCTGTAAAATACATCCTCAGGTACCCACATGTAACAAATTATTATTCATAGAGAATAATTATAAACATTAGTGTTTTAGTGATAAAAATAAAAAACATTACCTGATTCTGTGGTGTAGTCCCTGGGGCATTGGTTGAATTCTGTGTTGCTCCCTAGCAAGTACAAAATAGTTTTAGAATGATATTCCATTAGAGGTACACATCACCAGGTTTCTCTGCAATTCTGGGCATATGTTAAGGGGTTTTTTAGCTATTTGGTGCCTATGAGATATTTCTCAAAGGGAAAAAGCGTGTGAATTTTGCTTAGCTCCAAAACCAAGCCATCAAAAGAAATACCATCAGTGCTATCTGATCAGTCTAATGGCTGAGGCAAGTATTTCTCCACATTACAGGATTTGATTTAATAGACAGGGAGGAAGTAGTTGTGAAAATGAAGGCCTAGACAGGTATCCTGGTTACACCTAGGATAGAAATAATTTTCTGCTTAGTACAGTGTGCTTTGAATTTACTATAAGAGTAACACTGATAACAAACTCATGTTTTGGTTGTTGATAAGTAGTTCTTGTTTACATCAAGGACTTGCCAGTTTCGCATGCTCTGCTAGTGAGCAGGTGCACAAGAAGCCAGGAGGGAGCCAGGAGAGCTGACCAGAACTGGCCAAAGGAATATTCCATAGCACAGATCATCATGTCCAATACATAAACTGGGAGGATCTGGTCAGGTGCCTTGATGTTTTCTGCTATACTTCAGCACAAAGACTGCTAAATGTTGTTACTTTAGCAGGCGTTAGTGGAGATGAATTCCAACCTAACTCCTGTTAATGTCACATCAAACATCTAATATCTAACGTAAATGAATTATCTTGTTCTCATTTATCAATCTTCTGTCCTTATTGGGCAACATGGCATTAAATCACTGAAGAGAAAAGCTGGTTGAGCACTCGAAGCCAATACTAAAGATAAGTACATTTTCATTTTTTTTCCTTTTCTTAAAAGAGGCTAGCTTCTGCTTTTGGTTTGTTGTACCTTTGCCCTACGTCTTTATTTTTATCTGGTAATAGCAAAGGAGGAAAAAAAAAAGGAACAGCAAGGACTACGCAACCAGCCCCCTCTCCTTCATCTTCTAGTAAATACTCAAGACTTCTAGATAATCAACAGACACCAATTTAGGAATTGAAAAGTAACAAAAGACAACATCAAGTCCTAAAAAAATGATCTAGAATAGGTTTTGTGTGGTGTTGCTTTGTTTTTATTTTTCTGAAGAGAGAAGCAGCTTACCTGGATAACCTTTTTATTTGGTGCGTTTGCTGACTGCTCCAGAGTCTTGGCTTTCTTCTTTTCCTTTCTTTTTTCCTTATCAGCAAAAGTCCCACGCATTTTAGAGATGATATCAGAATCTGTTTTTGCATACTGAATACGCTTTTTAAAAGAAAAACAAGAGTATATACAGCAGTTAATAATACTGAACATTTTGCACTACTTACATTAACTGTGTATTTACTTTTTTTTTTGCAGGAACCTTTTATATTTAAATATTGTTTTAAAGTGTAGGTACACTTATAGACTAACTAATTCTTAGATATTTCTGAACACAATTACAGAAGTCTAAAAAAAAAACCCTAATATGAAAATGACTAACTGTAGCTCATTGAAATCAGAACTCCATTTATCTAACAATATCTCTTTAACATCTCTCAAGGTAGAATGTACAGAGATATATATTTGAGCTACACAGAGGACATTTGAGAAAACTGACGCTAGCTTCTGTTAAAAATAGGAGTTTTCAATCCCATTTTAAGGGAAGTTAAAATCTGACAGCCATTTCTCAGATCTCTGCAGAAATGTAAATTCAGCAAAACTCCAACTTCTCAAACAGAAAAGGCAAGTATCCACCTTAATCCCAACAGGATTGCATAAGTGCTGCTGTTCTTTTGACAAAGGCTCCCCACAGCTGAAGGTTAAGCAGATGCAGTATAACCATACCAGTGCACAATATTATTTTTCATGCACGCAATCCTATTGTTTTTCCTTTCAGAGACTACCTCAGTACAAAACTACACAGCAGCTCAAGATTTTTTTTAATGCTTGTTTTAGTGCTTAGAGTACCCAGGCAGCAGACGATGTTTGAAGAGTGAAGCGCATTTGAAAGCTTATGAAGCTTTAATAACTTTATTTATTATTGAGCCCCTTAAGGATAAATGGCAGACTGAGCTTGCAAAATTCTGTGTCAAGGATTTAATTAGAGAATCTGAAGGTGTTAAGGCAAACAGCTTTGTGGCTCAGCAGCACAACTGCTCTCTTCAGTGCTCAAAGCCACGAGCTGAGAGCCAGTAGTAATGTACCCATCCATTGCTGAAGTCGTGGGCCATTTGCATGTATCCTTACACCTCACCAACAGCTCCAGAATTCAGAGATGCCTAATTATCCAAGCAGGCAAGAACAAAGCAGATCAATTGTGCTACTCTGCATGTTATGAAGTACATTACTAAATCCTGTTCTATCAATCAGCACTATATTTGTTTTGCTGAAGTTATAATGAAGTACAGTTACTAGTTTTGGTGATCTACAGTCAAGGAGAACTAGCCATCAATTAAAAAAAAAATCACTGGTCACATCTGGAAAGCAAACTGGAGATCTTCATCCTCCTCACTGTCACCTCAAAAAGGAAGCATCACATTCTAGCTATTCATTACAAGTCTAAGAGTAGTTAATGTTACTCTACATAAAGTACCTGAAAACTAATCCAATTTCAGTAATATTACAGAATTTAACTGGTTGAATGGAAGACATGATGAGTAAAATAGAATGTTTAAGATCTTAAAAACTTTAATCCAGCATAGAAAAGCAAAAAGACCCTCCACCAAGAAATCTAAATGTTAAGTTCAAAGAGTGTGTATTGTAACTGCAGCCTCTTCAGCATCCCTTCAGCTTGCACCAATGCAGATACTCCTCAGGATGTGACCTGACTGAGTAATGGTTTGGTATCAAATACATAGGATATTTCATTCCCGAGGTGCAAGCACCAAAACACTGTATCACACCATCAGGGTATTTTTCTTCTTTACAAAGGTAACCAAATAACTTACCATTGGTTTCCCATAAAACGGAAAGCCTTGTAGCTGTCTCAAAGCATTGGTAGATGATCCCAGTTCTTTAAATATAACAAATGCCTGTCCTCTCATCTTCATGGTCTTTAAAGCCACAATGTCGACCACATGACCAAACTGTGAGAATAACGCGTACAGGGACCTCTTCAGCTCTGGGGACCAAAGGAGAAAACAGATTACAACAGGTTACACGCAAATTTCCACTTCTACCGAGTCTGCTGTCCTTTGGGAACAATGTTTTGCACGAGCTTTAGCTCACAGAGTGAGTACATGAGTTTCTCAAAACTGCTGCATCAGTATAAGTTCATTTGTCCAGGTTTTCTGAGCTGATGTGCATATTTGGTTTCGTACCTCAAGGATTCAGGTAGTGAGGAAGTTGTAGAGCCATCCGTTCTACCAGTGTGAGGGAGTAACAATTATGTAAGGGCATGTAAAAACATATTTTCATACATGTATATGCACACACACTCACACAATCAAGCACGATGCATGGCAGCCATCTCGGACTGATAAGCAAATCAAAACTGAAACAAGCAGCAGTAAAGAGGTATGATGTAAAACAAGAAAGCAGCAAAAGTCACTACCTAAAGGCTAATTAAAGCTGGAAATTTTGGATGTAACTGTTTAATTGCTTTTCTGACTCACATGAAGTAACTTTTCATATTCTGGATCCAAATGATTTTTGTATGCAACTACTGCAGCTTACAGCAGCAATGGATTTACTTTAATTATTTACAATCAGCTCAATACATTCCAAATTAAATCTTAGTCCTATCCAGATCAAGCTACATAAATAATCTGTACTGTGTAATCATTCTAACACAAATCCCTTATATTTGAACTATTTTAGCAATGTAAGAATGCTGACTCTTCTTTATTGCTCTTGAGACTTGGTAATAGCAGTCCTCTGTCATTTTCTCCACCTGCTCCTGACTAACTATAGTGTGGTAATTTTTTCAATAAAAAAAGGTTTTCTATCAAAACGCTTCCCCTAAAAATTAATTTAAGACCTGTATTAAAATAGAAAGTAATTTGTAATCTTAACAGGTAATTTAACACCTTATTTTTAACAAGACCAAGTGCAAGGTGCTATACCTGGGTCACAGCAACCCCCAGCATCAATCAGTCCAGGCTGGGGGATGGACAGATGGAGAGCAGCACTGGGGAGAAAGACCTGGGGTGATGGTGGGGCTGGACACGAGCTGGACGTGTGTACTCAGCCCAGAAACCAACCATGTCCTGGGCTGCATTCAAAGCAGGGTGGGCAGCACCTTGTGAGGGATGGGATTC
Organism: Nicator chloris; assembly: GCA_013400495.1. Lineage (NCBI taxonomy): Eukaryota > Metazoa > Chordata > Aves > Passeriformes > Pycnonotidae > Nicator > Nicator chloris. The sequence goes on along the minus strand of WAAE01016478.1, from coordinate 17,886 downwards.
TGTCCCGCTCAGTTGAGACCCCACCTGCAGTGCTGCATCCACATCTGGGTTGCCCAGCACAGGAAGGACAGGGAGCTGCTGCAAGCCCAGGAGGCCAGCAAGGTGATTAGAGGGATGGAGCACCTCTCCTACGAGGAAAGGCTGAGACAGTTGGGATTGTTCAGCCTGGAAAAGAGAAGGCTTAGGAGTGACCTAACTATGGCCTTAAATAGACCCTCTGCATCTTGTAGGCTCCCTTCAAGGAGCCCACAAGATGCAGAGGGTCTATTTACAAGGGCTTGGAGTGACAGATCAAGGGGGAATGGCTTCAAACTGCGAGGAGGCTTAGATGTGATAATGGGAAAATATTCTTTACTGTAACGATGGTGAGGCACTGGCACACGTTGCCCAGAGAGGTTGCGGACTCCTCATCCCTGAAAGCGTTCACGAGTGAGCTGTAGGGAGACATGAGCAACCCAATCTAGTGGGAGGTGCATTTGCTGGCTTTAGCTACTGTTTCATTACAAGAAGGCGTTTGCCGAGAGCTCGGCTCATGACCATCTCCTGCTCGGCACTTCAGAGGCCTCCCGGAGCTCCTAAAAGCCCCTTTGTAGGACAACCGCCGTGTGCAAGGGCATGACCAGGCCCCACTGGACAACCTCCCCGTTCCCGAGGCGACCGGCAGCCACGCGTACCTTCCTTCTTGATCTTGTCATTGATGTTGTTGATGTAGATGGTGTGGTTCGGCCTGATGTCCATGCTCGGCGGCACCTGCGAACCTGCGGGCAGAGCACACACGGGAGGAGTTAGCGGCGGCACCTCACAGCCCCGGGACAGCGGCAACGCGAGCCTGGGGGGCGGCTTGTCTGTCTGTATGGCTGTCGCCCGCAAGCCGCACACCCGCCCCGTTCCTGCCCTTTCTGGGTAGGCGAGGGCTGCGACGGCGGGACGGGAACTCGAGAGAGTGCAACCTCGAGCCAGCCCCTCCTTGCGCCCACCTGGATCCTAGATGCTGGAGCCCAGACGCCCTCACCGCCCCTCTGCTGTCGGCCCGCCGCTCCGATGGCCGCCGGCCCGTCCCGGCCCGCCCCGCCGGCCTGCACGCAGCGCAGGCGGCAGAGCCGCTCGCAGAGCTGTCGATGCGCCGAACGCCGATAGCGCCGATGGGCAGCGGCGGGCGCGCACGGCGGGATGAGAGGGATAAAACGGGATAAAAGCCAGCTGGGGATAAAAAGGGACAAAAGCCTCTTGTGGGCCTAAGTGGGCATTTCTTGTCCCAGTGTTTGGCTCTGCCCTGTCCTAATAGAGCAATTGGCAAAGATAAGTGGAGGCGGGTTTTTTTGGGGGGAGTGTTTTTGTTTTTTTGGGTTTTGTTGCTGTTTTGTTTAGTTTGTTTTGTTGGGTTTGAGGTTTTTTGGTTTGTTGTTGTGGGTTTTTTTCTGTTTTGTTTTTTTTTTTTGTCTCTTTCCAGCACCTAAAGCAGCAACTCGGGAAAGCGGGGAATGGTTTGGGTTGGAAGGACCTCAAAGGTCATCCAGTAAAAGCACCCTGTGTGGACATGGACACCTTTGTTATAGTTACATATTATAAAGTTGGCTTTTTGCAAATATTAAAATGAATGCTATCGTATAACGTTGGAAGGTTTTGCTGTATAAGTTTGTTTTATTTTGTGCTATTTAACAGAGCTTAGAAATGGTGGTGTGATGAATGTATATATATATTTAGGTTATAGCATAATATTAAAGGAGATTTATATGTGATTCAGGATGCTTTTTGTAACTAACTCAGAAGAATAAGAAAGATAATCAAGAAAATTCCCTACATTCCTGGATTATCTGGATGAAGATAATGGAGACAGATCCCAAAAGCTCCAAAAGAAGAATGTATTGATGCTCTGCTATCAGGGAATGGGACTGGGACAACCCAGTAGTGCCACAAAAGAGATTTATCAGCAATGAGTAATAAAATGAGTTGGTGAAATGGGGGGCAGGTTGGGGGGAGAAACTAGGAGAGCCTCTGAACTCAAAGGAATATTTGAAGAATGCATTAGGGTCTTTTAAATATGTAACATTAGTTCTTTTAAACAAGTGTTCTGAAATAGTGGGGTGTGCTTCTTTGGCTGTATGCCAGGCACCCTGGCCAAGATACCTTGCTTTATTTCTGTTTCCTAATTGTCTGTTAAAATTTTTTTTAATTAAACTTTTTTAAATTTACCAAGAAAGCGAACCTTGTTTTTCACACCTTCCACTGCACTGGGTTGTTCCAAGCCCTAGCCAACCTAGCCATGAACACCCATGCCACAGCTTCTCCGGGCAGCCTGTGCCAGAGCCTCCACCCTCATCACAGTACAGTGTTTCTTCCCAATATCTGGTCTCAACCAGATATTCTCTTTCAGTTTGAATCTATCCCCCCCTTGTCCTGTCACTCCGTAACCTCATAAACCATTGCTCTCCAGATTTCTCCTTATTTATAAGGCCTTATTTATTAGACCTCTCCTTATAAATTAGGCCTTTTCTGAAAGGCCACAATTCCGTTGCACCAGAGCCTCCTTCTCTCCAGGCTAAACAATCCCAATTCCCTCGGCCTCTCCTCATAGCAGAGGACCTCCACCCTGCAAACCACCTTTGTGTCCCTTCTCTGGACTGTCCCCACGAGTCCATGTCCTTCCCATGCTGGGGAATCTCTGTGCCAAGAGGAGGGGACCAGACTCTTTTCAATGGTGCCCAGTGACAGGACAAGGAGCAGTCGCCACAACCTAAATCACAAGAAGTTCCAGCTTAACATGAAGAACTTCTTTACTCTGAGGGTAGCAGAGCACTGGACCAGGTTGTCCACGCTGGGCATGGAGTCTCCCTCTCTGGAGATATTCCAAACCCACTTGGATGTGTTCCTGTGACACCTGTTCTAGGCCACCCTGCCTTGATGATGTGGTTGAGCTGGGTGATCTTCAAAGGTCCCTTCCAGCCCTGACAATTCTGTGATACATATGTAGAAACATATTGCTACACCTAGATATAAATGACAGATAGATACATAGATAAATAGAAATAAATAGCTATTTCCCCATACATAGATACATGTATATATAAAAAAATATGCTCTCTATAAAAAAATATATATAACTCCATATATAAAAATTTCTCTCCGTGGATAATGGGGAGTTATGTATTTATAGAGGAGTATATATATACATGTATATCTATGTGTATATATATTCATATTTGCCTATATAACCAAGTGGTTTCCTGAAAATGGTTGTAGCCAGGTGAGGGTTGGCCCCTTTGTAGTGTTAAGCCACACCAGGGGAGGTTCATGTTGGACTTCAGGAAGTTTCTTCACAGAAGGGGTGATTAGAGAGTGGAATGAGCTGCCCACGGAGGTGGTGGCGTCACTGGCCCTGGAGGTGTTTAAGGAAAGATTGGACGTGCCCTGGACTAGTTGACACGACGGTGTTCAGTCGAAGGTTGGACTTGATGATCTCAGACGTCTTTTCCAACCTAAGTGAATCTGCCATTCTGTGATATATGTATATATATGTATATATAGGAGCATACACTCCTCCAATAAATAAATAAATATACCGCGGTGGATGGCCCTATGGAGAAATTCCTACAACCCCACCCACAGTACCTGTTTCTACCCCTCCTCTTCCCGGCCTTCCTCCTCGTCCACTCTCTGCTCCTGTCCCCCGCTCCCACAGCCGCCCTGCCCCGCCCTGCCCCGCCCCAGCGCGGCCGGGCAGGCGAACGGCGCGGGGCCTTATGCCCTTGCGCGGCCACCGTACCGTCCGCTGGGGCAGGGTGGCGGTCGCCACAGCGATACGGCCTAGGCTGGGGGTGGCCTCGTTCGGTCCTGGTGGCGGTGGCGAGGGACGGCGGCGAGGGACAGCCGTGCCGGCGGGGATGAGCCATGGCCTCCGTGAAGGTGGCCGTGCGAGTGCGGCCAATGAACCGCAGGTGAGTGAGGGGCCGAGCCGGCCTTCTCCGCTCCGGAACCGGTGTCGCTCACGAGGGGTGCGAGGAGCGCCGTGTCCCGGCTCTGCGGGCGGTGACAGCCACTGCGAAGGCGGAGCTCTGCCGGGAGTTTGGGGGCTCCCGGCGCTCGGCTGAGCCGCTTTGCCCAGTAGGAGCGACTGCTGGGAGCGCTTCTCCTCCGCGGAAGGTTGGGAAGTGGTTCCCGCGTGAAGCGGAGAGGAGCGGGTCTTTGCCTGGCAAGTTCACTCTGTCCCGGTGTGAAGCATTGCTTTGGTCCTTCTGTAATGACGGAAAAGTTACTCTGGTGAGGATAGCTAACTCGTTGAGAGGAGGGACCTGCCAAGGATGTATAGTCAAACTTCTAAAATGTGAAAGAAACCTACTTTTTCTGGGAAGAGCAGCCTTTTCTACCTGCTTGAGAGAGAGAGAGATTGTTGTCTAGTTCATTTGGAGCCATTATGGTTAAAGGTTATCAGCTTATGCTCAAAATATGTATATCTATATATATATATGTATGTGTATATATATAGACCAGGCAGTCTGCTGCATTTACTGTATGGACAGGAGTTCATCACTCACTTCCTGAGATATGTCTGGGAAAGAAACAGCGTTTTCTTTCATGAAATATGTGCGTAATATGCACGATAGAGTTCATGGTCAAATCCACGGAAAACTGTCTGATTCTACTGCCAGTGTTCTTGCCTTGTTCTGAAGTTATGTAGCCAGTTCAAAAGAAAAGTGGTGTAAAGCACAGGCAGCTCATCAGAGTCCCACTGTTCCTCTCACTTGATCTGATTCAGGTGTTTAAAACACACAATTTGCCACATTCTCAAAGCTGCTCAATATCTTGTTTTCAGTGAGGGGAAGACAAACCTTATGAAAATAGAGCTGATCAAGGTAGGAAGGGGGAAATATTGCAGGTTAGTTTTGAATAATTTAGGCGGATGGAGCTGAGCAGTTGGAGATCTGCATTGGTGAATAATCTTGTCACACCCTCTTGCATCCCCCTGCCCTCTCCCTTGGGTCTAACCACATGGTTCTGAAAAATTTTAAAAATGATTCTGTATATACACTCCACTTTCCTTCAAGAATCTCTGACAACAGTTAGCATAGGTCTTCAGGGTATTAAGACTTGTTATGTGCAATGTTTTGGTAGCATGGAGAAGTTTTGCACGAGGACTGTACCTGTGGGACAAAAGAGACACAGAAATGGAAAGCACAGAGCAGAAGAGCAGGTTGGTAATTGTGATAGGCAGTGGAAACACAGGCCTGTAACCTGTGAGTGGAAGTTTGCAAGTGTTGTGGTAAGGGAATATCAAAGACCCTGGACCTGGTGTCTCTGTTGCATGTGGGTGGATAACTTGGATGGGGCTGGATCTGAGCGTACCAAGAAAATGATGAAAATGGTTTGTGATACAATGGAAAAGGGCAAACCTAAGAGCAGGGCAGTCAGAAGCCTGGTGTGGTGCGAGGGGCAAGCTGAGAAAATGGTTTTTGTCGCAGCTGTGCGGCAACAAGCAGGCTTACTCTGAAAACTGGTGTCTGACCATGCAAACTGGGAAGAGCCTACCAGTGTAACTTGCTAAGGAGTTTATGGGACCATGTTAGATGTTTATGAAACATTATAGGAAAGCTGGATGTAGTGCCCTGGGATGTTGCTTTTAAGTATTGATTTTCTTTCAGAGGCACGGTTGGTGTTTGGTGTGGGACCCCGCACTGGGGTCACTGGTGTTCTTCTCCGTCAGTCACTGCCAGCCTCATGCTGTGTTTTGTAAAGCTGAGATCCTAAGCCTGAGAGGATCCAATAGCTTTGCCTATTGCAATAGGAAAGGCATGGTGAACTGCAAGCCAGGAGCAGTAATCATACTTTTCTTAGGGGTTTCTCAGAATTGCTACCGTTGGAAATGGTCCCTGGAGATCATCTAGTCCAGCCCTCCTGCCAAGATCAAGGGCGCCTTGGCAAGTGTTCCCTTGCACGTGTCTTCTCTCAGCTGTGCTCCCTCTGCCTTTTTGGGTCCCTGGAGAATTTTACAGAGGAAAGGCCTTTCTGCCCATTCAAAGGAACTTTACAACCAGGTGTGCATCCTCCAGCACTTAATTTCAAAATCCTTAACATGACACTGTATGGAGTTAAGTTTAATTTAGTTAAATTTGCTTTGGTTTGTTTGAAGTTTAATAATATAATGCAGCTTATTTAGTGAGTCATTTTTAATTAGAGAAGACACAGCTGATGAATGGTTATAGGAAGATGCTTGCATTATGGAGGACTTGCACCATGTGGTGTCACAGCACTGCTAATTGTGTAATATGTCCTGAACATGGATTTTGGAATGAAACGTGATGGGGAGAGGATTGTTTAAGGATTACTTACTCTTCCATTGCTTAGATAACAAACTTTTTTTCTTCTTCTTCTTCTGTGATTTATTTTTAGTCTTCGTTTTCTCTGACTTGACGTAGAAAGAATTTATTCATTTCAGTGGTGGTGTTCAAGTCCTTAACCATTCTTCTTGGAGTAACATCCCAAATTGTGTTACACAGCTGTTACACTGAAATCTTGTGACTCTATCTCTGCATAATAAAAGTATGTCTAATGGCTTTACAGTTACTGCTTTGAAACCAGTTGTAGCGTGAGCTTAGAAAGTTCAGTTGCTTGTTGAGTCTCCATCTGTCATTTGGTTTCCCTCATTCAACACTGAATTGCCAAGATAGTGTTTAAGTTTGTGCTTATAGCTGTAAGTTTCTGTAAAGGCAGCAAAAAACCTGCCAGCTGGCTGAAGCCTTGGTTTTTGTCGTCAGATAGAAATCGGCAGGGAAGCGAGCTTGGGTGTTTGATGTATTTTGCTTTGGCAAGGTAATGGATTTGGACACCATGACTTCGAAGGTTCATTTTCCAACACGCTAACTAGAGGTAACTTACGAATCCCATTCATAAGATGAGATTGGTGAGAAGTGTAATCAGATTTGAGGCACAATGTGCTCACATACTGAGCAGATGACTTTGGGTAACTGGTTACTAGTCGCTGTCTTCTGTGTAGTGTGATATCTGGGATTCTGATAAGCCTCACGTCATTCTGGCATTCTTAACTGCACCACTTTATGTTTTCAGAGTCTAAAGAAGAAAGAGGGAGTAGTATTTTCTTGCTTTATGTCATGTTTCTTTTTTATGTACACTGGAATTCAATTAGTGTTCCAGGGAGCCACTTTTATACTTTTGTCAGTGTCTTGGTTTGAGACAATTTATAGAACAACGTGCTGGAACGAGTTAACTCCTTTAGGATTCCAATAATCCCTTTCCACCAATAAGAAATGAATACTAATAGAGGAAAGTTTAGAAAACCACGGTTTATTAACAAACAGGACGCCAACAGGTAGGAAAAAAGTAAATAATGCCAGTCCTCACCACGCCACTGAACAGAGAGACAATCTGGCATCAGGAAAGGCAGGAATTTCATGGCACAGTTCCAGCAGCAGAGGAAGGCCCGATGGCTCTTCCCATCTTGCCAGGGCAAGGCAGAGGACAGTGAGGACAGTGGGCACGGCAGGCGGAGCAGCTGGCCCGGGGGCACTCGGGGTCGTGCTCCTTCCCGCCTGGACGCGGTTAATGGCAGCTGGGGCTGGAGTCGCTCCGCTTGGGGCGTGATGCCTCCGGCTCTCGGACAGGAACCTGCGGAATTCGCCCTCAAGGCGGCCCACAGATCGCCACCGCAGCTTTTCCAAGGCGAGGGGAAAAAAAAAAATAGGAAAGGAAGAAACCCTTTGCGTGAGCAAATATCGAACCGCCCGTGAAGCAAACAGCACCGCCATAGGAAGCTGGGCGGGCAGCTTTTAAAAAACGCCTGCTCTAAAAGCCAACTTAACGCTCCCCCCCAGGATTCCCGGCTGCAGAGTCTTACAGATCCAGGAACGGTCGGTTTCTGGGCTCAGATGATTACGGGATACATTATCGTTAGGAATCACCCCAAGACAGTCAGTTAAATAAAACCATCTAAAACATGCCAAATAAGAAAAAAAAGTTTTGATACTTAGTAAAGGAAATATCAACTTGATTCTTCCAAATACTGCCACAAATTCTTGCGGCTCTCAATTTCTTACACCTGATAGCTCTATTCTGTTTGGCTTTTAATTCATGAAGTAGTAGAGGGACGCAAGGTTTTTCGGATTTTTAACCCTTTTCGTCTGTTTCTTGTATTTGCATAAACTAATTATTGTATTTAACTGGCTGAACAAACTAAATGAGGGTCATGTGCTGTCCTTACTTGCAAAGATGCAGCTGACATCAGAACATGGGTGTGCACTGCAGTAAGTTCTTCTCTGTGCTTACCCAGTCCCCTCACCATTTTTAGGTGTCCATTTGAATGAGTTGCCTAGAGTTTTTCATGGCTCTCTTCTTACTGCCAGTATAATGAAATAGAAATTCTAATTTGATTTCATGTTTAAATGATCAGGTATTTTTCTCCTGCGTGCACACACTCCTTGGATTTGCTCTCCAAACAGAAGTGACCAATGGGGATGACCTGTCAGACACTGGTGCTCTGTGTGGTTATGCAGCCATTCACAATTATGGCATGAAGATTAAAAGCTTTTCTATTTGATGGTGGGGAGACTGAGAAAGTATGTTCTGTTGCTTAGAGACAGCGTTAGTGTGATTTGGGATTTCTGGGATTTGTTTGGGTTAAGATCTGATACTTGAATCTACAAATACAGTCTGTGTGATTATTCACTAGATGTAAGGTTGGCCTCCTGGATAACTTCTTGGTTATGCCTGTAAGTCTAAGCAGCTCCTCTGCATGCAGAGCTGAAGGTAGAGTACCTTGGAAGATTTATGACCACTATCTTATCTTTCAAAATAACCGCTTGCACAATCCGGGCTGTAGTATTAATAGCAGAGTTTTCAATGATTCAAGTTAATAGAGCAAAGCCGAGGACAGAGATATAAAAGAAGCTGTGTTGTTTTACAAGGAACTTGTGACTGGAGTGTTTTTGTAGCAGGAAAAAGAAATAAACAGGTTAACAAGGAAGAGCCAGCTGAATTCTTAATTTCCATTCTACGTGTTCACAAGTGATTTAGGTAGGAACTTACTAGGAGTATGAAATTTATAATTAAATATCCATGGTTTTTAGAACTGAGAAGACAAGTAAAAAACATGCATGGAAAATGTATTATAAGATTGTAAGTGCAGGGAAGAGGGAATGAACTGGTGTCTCATAAATTACAAGTTTAAAATATGAGTTACTGTATGTTTTTCATTTTCAAGTTAATGTGTACATTTTTAATTTTCATAAGCTTACAAAGAGAGAGTGTTTTGACAAAATGTGTATAACATCAGTGTATGACAGGTGGAATGAGGAAGGATGGAGGTTTTAGAAGGAAGGTCATATCTGTCTCTGAAGTGCATGGGGAAATTTTTACTGCATCTGTTTCCAAACACTGATTGCTTGTTGTTGCTCTTAAGAGGTGTCCAGAGTGATCTCAGCTACATAACTCAAAGCTTAAATATGACCAAGTGTTGCAGTACTGTCACTTTCTTAACTACTGTACTGATGAGGATCAGCCATTTATCAGCAAACTGAGTTTGCTCTGTCCTATGGTAACTGTTTGAACTTCCATTTTACTAGTGGTGCTTGGAATGTGTTTTATAATCGTGTACAATTTCTCTATTATAAAAAGAAGTTGAAAGATCCTTAAGCATAGGGTGAGGCATAGGTGAATGTATGTCTGTCTTGCCTCTGCCTTTTTATGTGGTTGAATTTGAATCCAGTAGAAATTTACTTTGATGCTGAGTTGACAAGATGCACTAACTGTTCTGAATGTGGCATTTTTACCTTGCCACACTTTGTGTTCAGAACTTTGAGCATATTTAATAACCTCTGGCAGATTTTTTCCTTTTTTCAAATTAGATACATTTCTCCCCCTGAAAGTTAGCTATGCAAGTATGTACATATAAGTGCCTTCATCAGTGTGCTGCTTCTGGTGTTAGACTGGGTCAGTGCATAATGGTGTAGACTGAGCCAAGTTCTTGGATCATGTAAACTTGATACGAAGAGCACTTGAAATCTGAAAGAAAAAGTGCTCTTAGTTTTGTAGGATACATCAAGGGATGTTTTTACTTTCTATCTCTCACCTTTTCAAAAGGAACAAACTGTAGGGAGAGTTCTATTCTACAGCATGGTCCTGAATCTTCTCAGGATAGGTCCTCTACTACAGGGAGGAGCAGAGGAGTGAACATCAGCCTGACAACGTCCACATCATCTCTCCTTAGTAATTGCTACCTAGTGCTTGTTCAGTTGTGGGTTACAAAGTGGGGGATCTGAGCTGTGTTTTACCCTATAGGTGAAATGACGTGATTTTTGTGTGGCCATGTGTTCAAGATGTAAAACTTGAGAGTAAAGGGAGGTGGGCAGGACATGCAGATGTCCTGCCTGTTCTGCAGGGACTGTTGGTCCCTGGTTTTGGTGGCACTTGACGTCAGACGTGTGAGAATGTTTTCTTTGAAAACAGGAATCAACAATGAATTGGGACATAAACATCTATATTTGGGTAAAAATGCCCTCAAGGATTATAAAAGTGTCAGAGGTGGTAGTTTGGCTGTTGTTATTGCTGTCTGTATTTCTGGAATGAAGATCCAATTGAGGTAGCAGTGTTTGCTAGGAATCATAGGTGCTGTATATTGTGAAGGTCCTTTAAATGGTATCTACACAGATCATATATTTGAGAAAGGGATGTAGTAAGCTGGGTTATAAGGCTGTAGATGGACCATTTAAAAAACTGGAGAACCTGCTGTTGAAGCAATTGAAGTAGAAGCAACAACTTCCTCACAGCAGAACATTGACTTGAAGGACTAGAAAATAATAAAAAAAAACCAGCCTAGTGGCCTTACAGGAATGTCTTCGTTTTAATATGTAAGAATAAGAGCTGTCAGAAATCTTATAATCAATCTATTTTAAGGTGGGTTTTTTTTTTTTTTTGATGTAAGAGTAGTAAATAGGAGTAGATAAATAGTTCAGGTCTGTTTATGTAGGAATGGAAGAAGCACTTGGGAGGTGAGGAAAAAAACACCCAAGTTATTTTACTCAGGAGTTGAAGGAGAACATTGCAAGTGTAAAGCAGAACAGTTGCTCTTCTGAAGAGCCTAAATTGAAGATGATCTAACCATGTGTTTGGTAAGGAGTGCTAAAACACAGTACTGGGCAGGTGGCTGAAGGAGCAGGGTCTGAGGAGTGTCCCTTGCTAAAATAAGAAGTTCAAGTCAAATAGAGAAGCCATCAGCAAAGATGAGAATTGACTGGGAATTTGGATGCCACAGTTTAGGATATCCTAGAGAAACTTGTTGGACTGTCCTTAGACTTTTCCATAATAGCAAATGTCAGCAGTGCTCAAGAGAGTTGAAGTAGGGTTTAGGCCAACTTTGGGAGCTGAAACTTAGAGGCCTAGCACTAGAGAATGCCAGCACTGTCTGGTGTTTGTTTCTCTACAGTTTCTCACCTGTGCTGAAGCACATGATCTTTGAATATTAATGACTTGTCTTCCTCTTCTTTCTATGCCCTTTCTCTTGGTGGTTAATTTTTGAAGCTTTTCTGCTTAGAAGGAATGGATTCAAACTTGAGTGTGCTGCAGTCTCAGTGTAATCCTTTTTGCAAACACATTTGGGAGCCAAACACTGAAGCTGTGGTTGGTGCTTCCCCCAGCAAGCCCCTGTGTTAATATCTTATAAAATCCTTTTTCTGGTACCTTATTATTTGAATTACATTGGAAAAGATCAACAAAATGATGTGAGTCCTTGATTCAAAGATTATCAAACTACATGTGTACTCTGTTATGACTACCAGAATAGGTTAGGAGATGCAAATCTAGACATACTTTTAGGGCTTAAATACTGAAAAGACAAATTACATACTTAGTTATGGCTCCTTCTCAATATCGCTGGAGTAATGGAATGAAGCTAATAATGGATCAGCTTAAACACTATCTAAGGAATTACTGCTGATGAGGTAGTGCAGGCAGTGTAAGGATCTCCTGAGGGGAATGAAAGCTCAGGGAGTTGGGTAGAGCTAATACCTTTTTAAGAAAGTCATTAGAGGAAATCCTGCTTCAGTGGGAAGGTGGGACTAGACCTGGCTGACTGTTAAATAGCTCCTGTGCTTGCCATTCTATTTCAGACCTCCTCTTCAGTGTTTTTTTTGCACAGCTTTTTACACAGCAGTGAGGAAAAAATGGGGTATGCAGTCTTTAAAATTGGATCTTGCTCTTCTCATGTATCAGAGACGATGGATCACGAGGGAGAGTCCCCAAGTGCAGAGCTTTATCCTTGTGTTGGTGAGCAGCAAAACTGGAGCAGACTTGCCTGCTGCAGAAGCAGCTCCAATGAGTTTCAGCCAAGTACTGGATTCCCATAAACTGAAGAGTTAACGGCTGGGAGTGACAGTTAATTTTCAATAAACCATCAGAAGTCAGCTGTAAGCCCACTTACAACCTCTGCTTACATGTGCATATTTTTCTGTCCACTTTAGTGCTTTAATGGAAATACTTCAAAAGTTTTTCAAGTGTGTGGATTTGTCACAATCATTACCTTGTTTTGTCTGTCTCCCTGCTGAAGAACAAAGACCTTTGTTCCTATTATAGCGTTGAAGAACAAAGACCTTCCAGTGCCAGCAGGGCTGGAGCACAGTGGCAGCATGGATGAACACACGTAGGGCAGTGTACTTAGGGTGGCCTCATTTACAGTCTGCAATCCCCAAAACTTTCTAGCCTTAAGCATTTTGAACTTAAAAGCCTAGTTTTAGAATAGTGTTTTCCAAGTTCTTTATTTTAGTATTGTCAAACATGTTGCCAGGTTACCTATGCATGTTTCATCACTGAAATGATGAACACTAAAATCCTTTTAACTCCTGCTTTTTGTTGACAATTCCCTGAGACCAGAAGAAAAAAAGGTGAGTAAGTCTGTCTGAATTGTAGCTTTTCTGATGAATTGAAGCGAGGGAAAGGTGAGTCTGTTTGTTTTTCAGGCTTTGTTTATTTGAAATTAAGACTAGTTATGAAATAAATGGGATTAGCACTCTTCTAACCTAAGTGAGCCCTTGGACTTGAAGACTCTTAGAAGTCTGAGTGTCTGAAAGGCAGGTATTGGTGGTGAGAACAGCGGATTGAAGAGCAGGGTACTCTATTCTGCTGAGGCTATGAGTACAAAGCCAGTGTCGTTTACTGAGGGAGGGTTTTTCAGTTATTTAACAGGAAGAGTGCATAGATGGCACTCAGCATCTCAATTGCTGATGGGCTGATGTTCTTATTGCTCAAGAGTCAGACACTTCAAATATTAGTTTTATGAAGGCTCTTCTCCAAAGAGTTTATGTTGTAAGTACAACAAAGCAATAGTGAGATGCAGAAACTTGGAGTGCACTCATAATTTTTCTGTATGCTTATACATTGGAGAGATATTTGTACTCAGATAACTGAACTCATTTGTTGTTCAGTCCAGATTGTTTCTGTGTGTTTCAGTAAAGGAAAAAAATGACAGTAGAAAAACCTTTTGGATTACTTGACGAGCTAAAAGAGCCATCAAGTCAGGCACAATTTTTTTCTCCCCTAAATTTCTAATTTCAGGACTTCCTACCTCAAAAGGCAAGGGCACTGCAGGGAAACTGAATTTCTGAATCACGTTTTGCTGTACACAAGAGGTTAAGACAATACTGTCTTTGACTTGGGATAGTAGGGATAAAAGAACAAATTGGAAGCAAGAAGATATTAAAAACAAATACACAAAGTATCACCTGGGCTGAAATCCAGGAGTCCTAGATAACCTTCATAGTGGTATAACAGTTACAATAGAATTCCAGAATGTCATTCATATCAACAGTTGTGTTTGAGGTTATATTTTATGTTGCGTGTGCCAAAGATGAGGTTTTGCTACATTTTCTTAAGGCTGCTATCAGAAAGGTGTAAGAAGAGGATTCACATGTGGCTGTCTGAAACTTCAGCTGTGCAGGACTGGTTCCTGCTGGTGAGACTGTTACTGAACCTGGTCAGTATGGGGGCAAAGCAGGAAAGTTACTGTTGAGGTAGTCTTCTAATTGAAGGTTTTTTTTTCTAATTTTCCAGTTTATTGGGAGATCACTGACCATGGTGTGTGTAGATACAATATAAGTTAGCTGTTGCTTATGATTTAAAAACTTGCATATGTGGCCGCTCACAAGTTGTGATCTGAGTTCTTGGAAGGTGGAGCTACCTAAAATACGGTTTAAAAAAATTAAAAAGCAGGTAAGGTACATGATTGAATATAGTGATCAATCTGTATGTGTTACTGCGAGTGTGCATAGTTTTCCCAAGAAGACTGGATGTCATTTGACAGAAGACAGCACAGGGACACCTGTATGTTCATATTTTAGGAGGTTTACTGCAGTACATTAAACTGCTGGTGTTCGTGTTGTTGGTAAAATTTATTCTTCTGGCTAAAAGCGTTTAATCTAGGCTGTCCTTCATACAAGAACCAATATGTGTGTACTGGTATAGACTTAGAGATTATTTCTGTTTCATGACATATACAAGATTTCCCTTGTGTCTACATTCTCTGTCACTGGATTTATTGTTCTGGTTTCAGCTGCACAGTGGAGAAAGTCCTGGGACTAGCAAAACTCTCTTGTTTAATTCTTCTCAAAATTTGCCATTTTTTTTAAACCAGTAGAAGGGAATGGGGATATCATCATAAGTCTGCACTAGCAAATCGTGAAGATTCCGTTGATCAGAAAATCCTATGCTCATACAAAACACGCTTTACGATCAAATTCTCTTGTAAAGTACCAAATTGGTGTGTAGAGTTTCTGTTTCTTACTGAGACAAATGCAATCTGATCATTGGGAAGCTGTTTCTTTTCATTTCAGTCCCCAGGAGGTTTTCCCTTCTGTTTTCTTGTCTGGCTGAAAGTGAGGTGAAGCTCAAGAGCTGGCACAGCTCGTCTGTCAGCCAGCCCGGGCTCATTTAGGGCTTTTGAATCTGTTGGCTGATGCCAGCTGGGTTTGACAGCGTGGTAGAGGTCTTGAAGATAATGAAGATGTGCTGTCGAAGAAAATGGGCAGCTGTCAAGGAGCCTTCAGAGCTCTCCTGAGCAAGGGGGAGGCTGCCACCCTTACCAGTCATCAGTGGATGCCCTGAGGACTCTTTCCAAACTGAGTCTGAAGGACTTCTGCCTGCGGTTGTGCTGCTTGATGTACAATGTGTAAGTGTTAACTTGAACATGTTGGTGTCAATGTGGCTTCAGCCATTTGATTATGGCCTTGTAGCCATATCAGTCAACACCATGGCATCACTTGGAGATCGGGATTCAGAGAGATTCATTCACCTTTTTTTCTCTGCTGGTCTCGGGGAGCTTCGGATATGCTGTGCTATTGCCCTGCTGTGGAGACAACTGTGATTTTCACACAAAGTAATCATGTAGTACCAGTGACCCAAACCACAGTGGATTTCCAGAACGGTGTGAACTAGGTGAGATTGCTTGATTTGTTCTGGTTTTAGCACTCAGCCAGTATTACATTGAAACTACTTGTTACTGATGTTTATGGGAAAAAAAAAAACAAACCAAAAGTGATGAAGCTATTTTATTTACAGACTACCAGTTTTTATCTGTGCCTAGATATCGAATTGCATTTTTAAAAGTGTACTTTGTAGTAGATGACTTTATAAGTATTGAGGATGTTAAAAAAAACCCCAAACTAAACAAAAAACTCTAACAGGAAAGAGAAATTGTGTGATACTTCACATTTCAACAACTTTGCTTTTCCTCTAGTTACAGAAAGTAATGAAGAATTTCTTGTGTAGGAGGGTTTTTGCATGGTTTTTAAAAGCATGGAGTCGAATTCATGTTCCTCTTTTGAGTTACCTCTGACAAAGTGCTCTTTGTCTGTGTAGTTTGATGGGGCATCAGGACAAATGCACAGTTACTATATTGTCAAGGTACCAGAAAATGGAAGGTTCTTTCTGTGCCACACTTGGTGCTTGTTTTCCAATTAAGTTTACCTTGAATTCTCCCGGTTATTAAGCAACTCCCATACTTTCACTTTGTGATCCCAGAAACTTACCTTGCTAGTGAACAAGAGGAGTGATAAAGCAGGAAATAACTAACATTGTGCCTAAAATGCAAACTTAAGAAGCAGAAGGAGCTTTGCAGAAGAGAAAAGCCATTGAGCATGAGTTCCTTTTTGAACTTTCACACTGTGTTTGTGAGTAGCTGGAAAACCAAGTCGCACATCTGCTCTTCAGTATAATCCTCTTCCAATGGATTTTACATTGAATTTTGACAGTCATATGTATTTCCAAGAGTATATTTTACAGACCACCTATTTCAACACAGGTGCTCTGCAGGCACTTTAGGTAGTGGTTGTGTCCTTTGTTGAAGTGATCTTTTTAAATGCCCTTTGGGAAAACTGGCACTTTCTGCCCTGTCCTTTCAGGTTTTTCCCTGCCACCCCATGGATGAAATGTATGTTAATCTTTCTGTTCTCTTCTGTTCTCTTCTTTCTGTTTTTGATAGGTCATCACAATCATGCCCATAAAGGAAATCATAATATCGTGATTTTTAGTGGGTTCAGCTATAATAAATGCTCTAATGTCTGAACAGTACAGAATGGATTAATAAAAAAATCACTCTTTTAATAACTTTTCATTGAAGGACCTTAAAGGAGGGAACTTAAAAATGATCTTTGAAAAAGACAAAACAGATTTTGCAGATCAATAATAAAGCTTTTTCTAAAGCTTCCTTCGTTGATTTATATTTGAGGTCACAGTACTTTTTCACCTTTTCATGCTCTTCTCCCTTCTGTAGGATCTTCAAAAAGTTTTGGGGTGGTTAGAGACTTAATGAACAGAGGTCATTGGAAGTTGCCTTGAAATCTGGAGATACTGCAAATATTTGGATGTCTGTAGTATTGTTTCAACTAGATCCCAATGGAGATGCAAAAACTGCTCTTGCCTTTGCCCTTTAAATAAGCAGGGAATGTAAGGGAGGGAGAGAAAGAAGCTTGACATTGAGATGTCTGTGTTGGAGTTCTTCCATGAACTGCCATGTTTTGATACAGCTTCGAAATCATCTTCAGTTTAGGGTAGTTTTTCACAACCTGTGTTCCCCTTGTGAGGAAATTATTAAAACTTGGCCCAACTAATCCATCTAGCAAGTCAATTACAGGAGAAGGATACTAGTTCTTTTAAGCATATCTGGTACTAACATTGACATTGCTTTATGTTAGTGTCGGTATTATCTGAAGTAGATTTTCTGATTTTTTTTTTCCCTCCCATTCCTCTTTCCTCCTTGCAATTAATTGCTGGATGACTAGCTGAATTGAGCAATAGTAGAGGGATAATTACAGCACTGGGCTGATGAATTTTCCGGTGTCTGTGCCAAGACACTTGCCTGCATGATCACTTTGTCATTTGGTTAGGGGCCACGGGATCACGGGTTTTCAGTTTCCTTCCCTTATAATCCTGGAGCTCCACGTGGTGTATGAAGGAGCAGTGAGAACATCCCGGAGGCTGTCCCTGAGCGCTGCTGTGGGAGCAGATTTGGCTCAGGAGGGAAGCAGGATTTCTGAAATCATCAAAGCGTTAATTGTGAACCGGTTTTGGCAGCCGGTCCCTTTATATTGCTTTGTGACGGAGACTGGAATTTGCAGGGGCAGAACCTTTGGTTAGTGGCTGAAGCTCATCTCTGGATGAGGTAGGGCAGGTAGTTCCTGTCGATGCTGATAGAGCTGCTGGGTGCTGGGGCGTTATCCTAGCCCTGAAGGTGACCCAGTGTTGCAGTAAAGCTGTTCACAGCCTGAACCTTGTCCTCGGGTGACTTCTCCCTCAAAAGTGCAAAATTCTGTTTATAAATTATGTTATTGGCTAGTCCTTTTTTAAACTTTGAAATCCTCATTCTTTAATAATGTTTAGTAATATTTATTAATATCA
>WAAE01016477.1:52114-124837 GCA_013400495.1 Nicator chloris | reverse complement strand
AAGCAAAACTAATAAGATTTTCATGATAACAGAAAGAATATTCAAACTACTTCTGTCAAAAACTAGTAAGTTAACAATTACAAAATATTATTTTAAAGGGAAAATGGTGCAATTGCATAGAAAAGGTCAATCATTAATGGACACTGAGAGTTTTATCTCAATCCATTTAGCATAAATTAATGCAGTGAACTTTCTACACACCATAGGTTGGTTTTGTGAGTTTCTTTTAAATGCTTTATCTACTGCATGCTACATTACATGTATCAGCATCTTAAAATCTCTCCAAGCAAGGCCTTAGAAATTTTTATGTTAGAAGATTTTAGAAAAGCACTATAGGAGGAATATATTTTACATTACAGAATCACTAAATATACCTATCATGTTCCAAGCATTCTGTTTATTTCTATAGATCACAGAATAAAATCTGCTTTTAAGAACATTTCTTTCAATTCCTCTGTGTAACTAAATCCACCTAATTCAATAAAACCTAGAAACTAAAGCTTGTAATTACTGTGTAAAAATTCACAGTAATACATTCAAACTACATTTGTGAGTACTTAGAAATCTCAGTATAAACCTGTCAGAAATTGCATGCAGTCCACATTCAGACAAAGAAGTTTCTTTTCTAAACTGTTCAGCTGAAACTTGTCTAGATTTGTCTTTGAAAGGTATAAGTTGCAAGACCAGATTTTTTTAAATACTATGATGATCTCATTTTAAAAATACCCTTTATGTTGGGGGCTGTTTTTCACTCTTCAGCACCCATATTTCCCACCACTGGAGGCTCTTCATGACAAAATTTGATATACTATACATAAAAAGTTTGATTATTTGATGAAATTTAACACTACACACGTATTAAGAACCACCTATTGAAAAATATATGTACCAGAAAACTATAAAATTGAACAGCTCCTGCAGGTAGCCATTTCTGAAAGAAGAGGAAGGACAGGGCATGACTCTGTGCCAGTTAGGGCTAATGTGAAGATTTTTTTTTAAGTATTTAAGTGTTTAATTCCAAAAGACAGAACATATATGTTGTGTATGTGTAAGCTATCATCCAGAGATAAAATCTAATTGTATGAAACTACCAAATCTTTCACAACCAGATAAGAACTGAAATTGGTTCTTCAAATTACCCCAGTTACCAAACTGGTTTAGGAAAAAGCCCATGGTATATGCCAGGAGTCTGATGGTAACAAATTACCAAAATTTAAAAAATAAATCTGATTTAGGAAAGCTAAAATGCCTTCCAGTATATCTCTTCATGGGAACTCTGCTTGCTCATCTAGCTGGATTAGCAGCTGAGTTACACAGACACTCACACACACCCTGCAAAGCTGGGGGATGCAACTCTGCTCCAGGGACTTCAGGGCAGGATCTTGATCTCTCTGATTTGAGGGAGAAGCTCAGGGCCAGGGCCAGCAAGCTGAAGAGTGGCTTCCCAGTTAACATACACCATAAAAGATGCTCTAGGCCTCTGTAAACTGGCAAATGCTTCAGCACATATTTGATAGCATAAAGTTCTGAATAAGAGAAAACATATTAAAGTTCCCTTTGCATCATGTCTCCTTGCTAAGTGGAAAAACCAGAAGGGCCCATGAGGTTTTGATGTTGTGTTCAGGATCTGCCAGCAGTAAATCTAAAATAGTTTAAGCTTACAATGATTACCAGGGAGAAAACTACTTTGTGAGTACCTAATTTTTTTTTCCAGAACAGAAGTAGAGAACATAGTACCTTGCACCACCAACAAGGTACAAAGGGAGAGAGGGCATAGAGGAGAATAATTCATAAGGCTAAAAGTTCATAACGTTGGAAGAGGATGTATCCTTGAGCTTTCATAGCCTATAACCTGCTAGATGTGTGCACCCCTACATGAAGCTCGTCTGATGACATCTTTCAGGTGACAGAAAGTCTTACCCACTTAGTTCCATCTTACATGTTCCATTTTACATGGATCAGGTCCCAGAGAAGTGACTAGGTACTGTCCATTTCTGCCATAACACCATCAAGCAGAAAACCAAAAAATACCCTGCCTATAGCCCAGACATTATATTGAGCAAATAAATCCATGTGTGCAACTACCCAGGTAACACAATACAAAAATGTCCTTTTTCTCCACCTCAAGATTTCACCCAAGTCAAAGTCATGCTCAAATACTGGAGTAGAACAAAGGGAAAGAGGGGGATACTGGCAGGGGTGACATACTGGGAAATGCCAGGCCTTAGAAATAAAATGGAGCAACTTGAAATCATCTGTGCTATTACAATGGGGGTGAGTGCCTTCCTGAGTCAAAAAAGACATCTCTGTTTCCCACTCCTCCTGAGACACAGAGGGGAAAATCTGTAAGGAGAGTGGAAATGTATTTCTCTCTCCTATTCTAGCAGTGACAGAATCACAGACTAAACAGAAACATCTATTCTCTTCCTGGGCATCCAGAAAGATTCAGAGTAAAAAGGATTAAAAATGACCTCTCTGTCGCCTTTCCAAAGCACACTTTCTTGCAATAAAGGCACTGACTTCTTGCTGCATCCAAAGAATTCTCTGAGTGCTGCCAGAATCTGTTACTTACCCGGTACAACATCACTTTATATCATTTTATAAAGTCCCTGTAAATAAGCCTTTCAGGTTAGAACAGACCACCTAGCTCCACCAACCTTCTAAACTAATTTTCTCATATGATTTCAGTATAGAGGATAACACTAGGAAATCTGTTGGGTTCTGAAGATTTGCAGGCTGAATACAAAGAGCCAGCTTGAAAACATTCTGTTGCTTATCTCAGGGAAATCCTGTCACTCAGTTGACCGTCTGCTTGCATCTAGCTTTGTTCAAACTACTTCTTAAATCACCTGAAGCAACTTCTCCTTTTGCCAGGGTATGAATTATGAGCAGATCCCAAGGTCTTCAGTCACATTACTCCAGGATTTACATGATACATATGTATTTTTAAATATATTGCAGCATCAACATAGGTCATACCAAGAACTCCAGTGGTCTCTCTGGGAGGAGAGGGAGATCATGCCTCAAAATATGGTATATACAGTTCTAACATTTTAAATAAAAAATAAAGCCATATTACTCATCACTTATTGCTAGTTTTTCCTTCTAATAAATACTCTCAAATGTACTTATCACCTAAAAAATAGCATGACACTACAGGCTTTTTATCCCATTATCAAAATATCATTGCAATTAATTTCATGATTTAGAATTCTTTGAGAAGAGTGCCCCTTCAGAATGCCACTTAAAGGAGGACTATTACACGATTTCACTTTTCAATTCTCTATCACCAAATTGCATTTATAACAGTTAACACAAAAGCATTCTATATGTAAGAGTTCTGAAGAAAAACATACTGTACAACTACTGTACAATAACTTTACTGAATACATTCAGTATAATTTTGCCAAATATTTGAATCTATAAAAACAACGTATGAAGAATAAATGATGAGACATTTGGAATTCCTTTAAGAAATAAATGTTCAACTTTTTACCCCAAACAAAACCAATCCTATCACATATAAACACAGTGCCTTAAGTGCCAAATCCATCCCTAAAATTATTTTTATAAAGATATATACAAAATAGATACAGTCTTACCTAAAGATATGATATTGATATAATGGTACAGAAAGCACATACAAAACACATTGCACGTAATTAAATAATAGGCACACGTTAGAACATACTGGGGTTTTTTTTAGCTTTATACATATTGGGCATGGTTCATAAATACATATCTCAGTGTTAGTTGGTATAACAATATTACTTTTCTCTGAGAATAAAACCCAATGTTTGCATTTACAAAGGAATTTTAACTCAAATACTTTAAAGTAAAAAAGCTTAAAGGCTAAGCTAAAAGCATTCTGAAGCTGATACCATTCTTCTGTAATTTCTTGCCAATAACAATAGCCTGTTCCAATTTCTCACTGTAACAATGCCTTGCTTTAACTAAATATAATTCATATCACTTACCCGCTCCTCGTAAGAAACAGCAGTTATTTTTCCTAGCAGTACTCTTCCTAAATTCATCTTCACTTAATATGGAAAAAGCATTTCCTTAACACGTCGGCTTCTCAAAGATTAAACTAAAAAATTCAACGCTGTTCCATGCCTGTACATGCCAGTAAAGTTTAAAGGCATTTCGTATGAAGTTCTATTTTACTCCCTTTATGTTACCAATAGCAACAGGCCAATGCAGGAAGCTGTGGTTCGTCAGGGATTCAGATTAGATCTCAATTATCTCTCACCAGAAAAGCTCGATCATTTTATATAAATCATGCTGATTGTATTTGAGAACGTTTCCTATAACAAATCAGGAAAATAAAATGATGCTGCACCGTATGGTAGTCCTGTATTCAATAAAACAGATTTCCAAGAGAGTTTCCAAAAAAACACTAGTTAATCACCCTAACATTAGTTAGAGAAACATTTACATAGTAAATCACTATTTTCGGAGGTTTACATAATGCAAGCCAGAACAAAATAGGACCTCAAATAGTCCATTCTGTTTAACTTTTCAGTGGTTAACACTATAAACTGCACATAAAAATCCACAATACAAGGAGACTTGGCGCAATTCATTAAACCTAGGAGTATCCTCTTGTCACTAAAGACAAAATTCTTCTTTCAGAAACCAACTGCTATTCTGCCCTTCCTCCCTCACGACCTGAACCTGTGCTCAGCTGATGTCAAGAGAGATCTGTGCACAGAGCCTCAGGAACAGAGAGCAAAATAGGCTCCTTGTAATGAAAGAGGGAAGTGCAATTCACTTGCCTGTGACAGCGGTGTCTTCAAGAGACTCTATATGGAAAGTACAGCATTTCAGGAAGTTTACTGCTGTCCACAACAGTGACAGTACCTAAATCATTCACTGCTGTTATTTTTAAAGCAATCAGAACACAATTTTCTGCTAAAAATAAACACCAGAATTGCAATCTGGGAGTGATTATTGGGCATTTTATGCCAGTGGGATGTCCTTAAGCCCTAGGTGGACATGCTAGTAGTCATTTAGGAAAGAGGAACTTTCTCCCTTGTTCAGTGCAGCCTGTGGAACCCACCACATCCATACAGTTCTTAGGTTGAGCCCCTAATACACAAACAACCCTGTGAAGAAGGCAAATGTTACTTGGAACTTATAAAGAGAGAAAATGAGGAAAGGGAAGAGCCTTTACTCAACATTTCATGGTGAGATTGACCTGCTACAGCCAGTATGTAAAAGCCTGCACATCTTCCCATTTTGCATTTAGGATGAAGAGACTTGGTTAACAGAAAAATTCAATATTCTCAATTTAATTTAGAGTAATTAGGGAAGAAATTTAATTCACTTGCAGATGAAGCCTATTCTAACTAGAATCTTAGAGGCATAAGCCAAATGCTGTGATGGACAGCTAATTTTTTGATTGATTACTTGTTTGAATGTAATCACAAATGGCACACCACAGCAGTTTTGAATGTTCCTGCAAGCATTTAATACCATGACAAAATCCAGTGGAAACAAATGGGTGGACAGACAAGAAGAAATGTGTTTTAAAAATTACAAATTACACCCTCCATTATTCTGGGATTTCAGAAGCAAGTACCCTATGGTACTTGCACAGAAGAACAGTTTTACTGTGTATAGATAAGTATTCAAAATGTGCAACTTTATAAAGAAAAATATGCCAGAGCTGTTTAAATACTGCATTTTGTTTTACACTAAACCAAGTGGGATGCAAAATGTATTTTCACTGTCAATACTTTAACCAAATAGCAACACTATTACAAATAATCAGATGCATAATCACCTTTACAATGGATGAGTAAAAATCACAAATGGATAAAAAATGCTTGAAGAACTTCCCTGTGAACACCTCTTTGGGGTAATACAAAAAAGGACTTTTATCAATAGCACTTACACTTAACACCCAACCTAAATCCTCTAGGAATCACCCTAGAAAGACCAAAAGTACTCGTATAATTTTAACAGGTGAGAATGCTACCCATAAGAAGGAATAAGAGAAAAATAACCCCACATGCAACAGTGGGATGTAGCTGCAAGACCAGTAGCTCACTGGAGCAACTGCAGTCAATGCTGTTGGGAACACTGTGGGTGGGCAATGTTTTACACATTCTAGGCCCTCAGGCTCGGCATAGCAAACCTAATAATCCCTTCATTTAAACAGACATTAAGAATTGTTGATTTTGTTTTGCTGAATGAAGCATTACACGACCACGTTTTTTCCATACAGCGACTCCACGAACACTGAAAAGTAAGCCCTAGCAATTAGGCAGCAGCAGTTAATGATCATGGCTATGAAGTGTCATGTGGCACTGAAAGCCCTTTAAAAAATTCATATCTCTCTACATTTTCACAGCTTATTTCAGCAGCTACAGATATAAAATCTTGTGATTTTGTGCAGCGTATTTGGAAATCGGGCAAGCAACTCAGAGGTCGAAGGTCAAAAGTAGAAGGAATGCTAATTTGCAAAGCTATTAATGGAAAGTGTTAAAATATGGTACAACAGCTTTAAAAGCCTTATCCAGATACACCAAAGACGACATTTGTAAACCCACATCCATCTGCTTAGGAGCTAAACTGTGGGAAGGGGTAGCGACCTCAGATAAGGTTGATCTGTTTTTCTCTCCTACCTTGCCTCCATTTCCTGCTCATATTTATTTTGTGCATTTGTTTTCAGAGCAGAAAAAGCTGAAGAGAAAGACAGAATGACAGGGAGCCTGGATAAGTTTTAACTTGTCAAGAGATTAATAGGATTTATTATATCCCTGATGCCTAAAGAAGAAAACACACACAAAAACCACCAGGCAACCAGAAAGAGGCAATCTCCTGGACCAGTTCCTCATCACACAGAGTCCTAAACTAAATGAGACATTGGCAGAATGCACCACCAAAAATCTCAAATCTCATCAAGTACTGATTTTTTAATGTCACATTAAAGTAAGAACTACTTGCATGACAGCCACATGTTAAGAATATGACTTAGCTCACTGACCTCAATTACTGGAATAAAAAGCAGGAGCATCAAAAACCCTATACAAAATTAAGAAAACTCTGCCATAAAATGTTTTTTCCCCCTTATTCTCCAAATTTTCTGTAATCTGCCTAAATATATCTTTGTCAATGATTTGTCAGCTACTCAACAATAAACAGACCCCATATGTGCTACTGATGAGAAGAGGAAAAATTCTCTCATTTACAACATTGTGGATTCCCTCGATGAATTTTGAAATAAGAGTCCTTCCTATTCCAATGCAATATTAACAAAAATATTTTGAAACCAAACTAGCTGGAACTTGCTGGTGTATAAATAACTGAAGTACAAGCTGCCTTGTCAGACACTGAGTCTTCCCCTACAGTAAATCCCGCGAAGCAAAGCGAACGATGCAAATGGTTGTTCCGAGTGCCCTCTGCTGTCTGCACCACTGCCCAGACTCCTGTGCACGTTTTCAAGCGCTAACTTCAACGTTTGCCATCCAGAAATCCACTCTAAAAAAATTTCTGCTTCTACAAGCCATATTGTAAAGTTTGAAAAATAATTCTGCAGGACTGCAAAATGAAAATTTTAAAAGTATACTTTTGCAAAACTGTTTGGGAACAATTCCTGGTTTTATTTTCCCCTTCTGTTGATCAACATACTAAGACAACTGAATTCTCACCCCTAATAAAGACATGCACAAACAGCATAACTTGCACATCTGGATGGAAGGTAACTTGCAGTCCAACAGTAAACTAAAATTAAACTGCATATTAAAGAGGATATGATTAAGTGACAGATCACTGAAACACATTTAGTCACTTCTGAATTTCCTACTACTGACATAGCCCCTAAAAATTAATAGATTTTGAGGAAATCAATGTAAAAGTGAACATGAAAACTACTATATTTTAAGTAAATAATGCATACAATATCTTCATATGCTTTGCAATTATTTATTTCCCTCCTGATTTTGAAAAATGAATATTTTGCTGCCATACTTTTAGCATTTAAGACAATTTTATTCTGAGATATATAGACAGAAAGAATAAGACTATAATGTCAAAATTCAATAATACAGCTAGGATGCTTACTTGCAAAATAAGCATTTTCTGAGCAACAAGAAGCCAAAACTGATCTAAGTCTCTACCCCTCCGAAATTTTGTATTCTATAAATACCTTTCATTTATTTTCAGTTATTTCAATAACTCACACCATCTGGATTCTGTTTTATTGGATAAAAATCCAGCTGGAAGACGAAAAATCCCTTTAGCTGCACAACTTTTAAAAAAGCACTGTAACAATTAAAAGGTAACATATCTGTAACGAGGTTTTGCTTTACGGAAACGTGTAAGTATAATAAAAATTAAGTGAAAAGTTTATAAAAAAAATTAGAGAAATAGCTGTGCACCTAATACACTCATTTTAAAAATGATACAGTGCTGCAAAAGAATTTTAAACATGGCTATAAAAGTAGTGTATTCTTAATTTTATAACAGAGCTTATACAGAAAGTCAACTAAAATATTTATACTTACGAACTTTGTCTCTTTAAAACCTCATTGAATCCTTAGAAGCATAGTTTATCATATTTCACAGCAAGATTTCTTAGCTCAGAAACCCACTCATTAAATCACATTCCTCTTTTCTGCTCGCTTTAGACAAACAAAACTTTATACTTACAGACACTTGACTATCAGTAAAAGTTTTCTCCATGTATAAATGGTTTAATATCTCATTGTTAAGAAACAGTCCTTCAACTTTATTATTACACTCCTTCTGAACACATATTTACTTCTTCCAGAGTCCAGTAAAAAAATGAGGCTTCTCTGTCTGTTGCCCTATCAACACCTCTCCCATTCTCCTCCCTCCCCAGCACATTCCCCGCCCTCAGTACTGGTTCTGTATCTTCTCATCAAAAGGAACAGGCAGCTTTCAAAATGGTGTTTAGGCAGGTCCTGTGTAACAATAAAGCTTCTCTAAAGACAACAGCCCTGCTGAGGAATCTGCTAATGTAAAATACATTCACTGAGGGCCTACAGGACTCTGTCGTAAAGGTTTGTCCAAACTTGTTTAAGCATTGAGTCAACGCTGCTTTCTCATCCAAGGTAATCCCTTTTTTAATACATTCCTCTTTGATGAGCATATTACCTGAATGAACCAAGTCACCAATCTCTACTAAAAATAATTAAAATATAATCTAAAAATACAAAAAAAAAAACCAAAACTGTTAAAACACATAAGACTTACAGCAAATTTCTTGCAGTTTCTGGCATGTATGTACGTGTCTCGGTGTGATTACAATCACATGTATGCATATTGTGCAATCTATCTCATCCTACCAAAACTCTCCGTGTTCTTGTGAGTAAGCAGAGCATTGGCATTTATGAGGATCATGTTGCAAGTGAAACATTACTCTCCTAATTTTCAATACCACACCTACTCTCCAGACAGACTGTCAATACCTGTGCATTTTCAGAAAAAAACACATGCACTTTCTGCCCAAAAATAATCCTTAAATATCATCCGTCAGCAGTTCCTTTGTCCAGAGGAAAGTTGCGGATGGGCTTTTTACTGTATTTTTTAAGTTCCAGAAGTACTAGTGAAATGTTTTAGTGATTTAATAGTGAATAAAAAAGAGTAGTAAGTAAATAGAAAGCATCTAGTAAAAGTTCTAGCTGACTCTTTTTTCTTTCTAAAGTTTCACTGGACAGATAAATGCATGAGGACAGTGAAAATCAGGTGGTACAAACTCCTACCCAAAATCCCAGCAGTTTAAGCATGAGAGAGAATCAGAAACAATTTGCAGATGCTATCAATTTGTGCTGTATGTATTCTGTGACTATGCTCCAGAAATACCAATCCAATGCATTCAATAAAGCCTTATTCATTCCCTAACACCAGCCAAGTCTCATCAGAGAGCAAAAATCCCTCCTTAGTTATTATTTTCTGATGTGACGTGACAAAAAGACATACCAGGTAACAGGAGGAGCAGCAAGGGAGGGCAGGGACGCAGAGGCACCAAACCAGTCAGGCAGTTCCTCATTCCCACTCATTCCAGGAGCTGCCTGGACAATCTCAGCAGCAGCAGCAGCAGCAGCTCTCAGCACAGCAGTGGCCAGAGCCATCTCCCACAGCGCTGCAGCACCAACAGGGAATGCTCCCGGTGCCCAGGGCAGGCACCCAGCACCAGCAGATACTGCAGCTGCCAGCCCTTCACAACAACTGCACACCAAGGGAAAGGTAGCACAGCTTCCTGTGCCAAGAGGACACCCACAGTCCCACAGCCAGGGAAAAGCACGGTCCACCTCACTCTCCACATGTGTTCAGCTCAGAACATGGGTTTATCAAACTCAGTATTATGTTTCCAGTAGTGGCCACACAAGGAAGTCTACCAAACAAGCAGCACAGGGCAGCATATCAGACATTTCCCTGATTACATTCTCCCAGACTCCAAGTATTTTTAGTTCAAGAGATTTCCTGAACCTGGTGTTGCTTGTCTCTTTAATAATCCCCAGTGGCTCTCTTTTCCAAATACTTGTCCACTTTCCCTCCAGGACATGCAAATTTCTTGCATCCACAGCATTCAGTGGTGAGGCATCCCACAGACCGACTCACCTCCCACACGAACAATCATGTTCTCCTGTTTGTTTTGCTCCTGGCTGTAGCTATCTTTAATTAATGGTGTTGACTTCTTGTCCCAAAGGAGAGAGTGAGCAATCAATCCCAAATAGTTCTCCTATGCCACCCATGATTTTCCACTCTTTCTTACACCTTTCTAAATCTTTTCTTCTAATACATCAGAACATTTTAAAATAAAGAGACCAGCTATGGAAAAACAAACCACAGTTGTGTGCAATGGAATCATCTATTCCTTCTGTAATAATCTGTAATACAGGATTTGGCTTCATTGCTATTGTACTGAGCTGTTTATGTGCAACTTTCCCTTGTAACTCAAAGACCTCACTTCTGAGAAGAAACAGTCTGCTGAGAAACACATGTATCATTTGTTACAAGAAGCTAGAGCTATTTTGCCTCATTTGTATAACTTTACATTTATCTGCATACATTTTCATCTGCCATTTTGTTGCCCAGTCATTTGGTCTTATAAGAGCAGCCTGGTCTCATCTTCGGAGACTGCTCTTGTCCTTATTACCTGGAGTAACTTCAACTCACAGCTCACCTTCTTGGCAGGAGCCTTGAAAGATGCCCTTGAATCAACAAATATGATATAAGAAATTGCAGCAAGGATCAGCCTTAAGCAGTAAATAGTTCTGCATTTGAGAATCAGTGCAGTAAATAGTAGCATTATTCTGCCTTAATGTCACACGCCTCAGACGCAGAAGAGGGAACAGTTTCAGTTCAAAGAGAGTAAGCCCAGTTTTTGAAGAATGCTGGGTTAGGGAGAAAGACACTCCTGAGAGGTTGCCAACCTAACAAGAGCTCCATTTGTGTGAGCTCTGACAGTTCTGTCACTACTCAAGGAAACCAGAACCAAAATAACAGAGCCAATGCCAAAGCCCAATAGCTTACATTGCTGAACTATGGAATGCAACCCCTCTGTAGCTTCAGGTGGTTACTTGAACTTGCCCACCCTGTCTGATCCTTGTAGTTGCACAAACTGCAGAGGTATTTACAGCCTGTGAATTCACCTGTGACCCTTTAATCACACATCTTAAGAATGGCAGTACAAGAAAATTATACAGAATACAAGTTTACCTCTAGTCCCTGACAGCACATATTGTGTCTCTGGTTTTGTGGGAGACATGAGCTTGTGTTGGAGAGCCAAGCCTGGAGGCAATAAAGGCTCGGACAGCACTTGAGTGGCAGGGTAATCTACTGATTGCCTCCTCAAGAAGAAATTTCTTTGTACAGTGCCAACTGCCTTTGCACATATGGGGACCTCATTCCCTAAGGAACCCATCCTAGGCAACACTGTTGGTTTCTTCCCAAGCACCACAGCATGGGGTGAGCGCTGCTGTGATGAGCACTGCCCATATGCACCTCACAAAAAAAGCAGAGATGAGATCCAGCTCTCAGCACATTCTCTGACGACTCTGCTTTTTACATGCAAATTTACATGACAAATTTCTTCAGAATCTGAAGAAAATAACCCAAAAGCGGGAGAAAACAGTAAACAGTAACATTACTGGAGGATGGTCATTTTACCAATTGCAGTAACAGAAAATAAATCCCATATATTCTCAGTGTCTGAGGAAAAAAAGGCACAGTTTAAAATTCTGGATTGTATGTAGAAATAAATACCTCAAATTCACAGTAAAGAGGTTGCACACAACTGTATTGATCTGTCAACCAACCCACCTTTGTCAGATAACATACAAAACAGTGTGAGGAGTACAAGAACTTTCCATGAAAAAGTCTATAAATGTAAACTTAAGAGCAGATAGTGAAAATCTTTTTAAATTATGGTATGGTATAAAATATCAGCAAAAATCTAACAGTAATGCTAGAGCACAATCTGTGGAGAAAAATAAAATGTATACTACTAGCATGATGTTTCCTTCTTCAAAGAGATATAAATAAACTACCTGATAAGATCCCACATGCCAAAGTAAAAGCCTGAGGAGAACCCTTTAGAGAAGGCTGGAGAGTCTGAAATTCTTAATAGAGCAGTCTAGAGAAGCAAATGTGAAAGTAAACTATGCTGGACAGCATGACAGTCCAGACAGTGCAACCCCCTGCCTGCCCCCATGCCCAGGCAGTGTTTCACTTACTGGCACAGGTGTGCAGCCACTGTGCAGCCCAGCAGGTGAACAACTCCAGCCAGGACTGTAGCAGCCCAGGGTCTGAACAAAGCAGAAGAATGCCTGGCACAAACCACTGGATGTGTTCAAAGTCTTGCTGATCAGCTCCATGACCACATCAGTAATTCAAGGTAAAAACATCAATGTGTAATGTCATGACTGACCTACACTGTTTACAGCTAGACATCATGGTTCAGCAAGAGGGTTTGAGCCAGTACAGTCAGGGAGCCTGAAATCACTAAGCACACCTCTCACTGCTCCAGAAGCTGACCCCTGGTGCAAAGGGAGAAGAGAAACAAGAACCTCATCTGTGGGCACAGATCCATGAAGCTTCCAACACAGCAGCATCAGGGGCTGTTCAGTGTTAGCACTCAGACTTCAGAATTTCTGTATATGAGACTGGATTAAGACTGGATTAAGCCTTTAGGAATTCATTATCAGCATGCTAAAAATACAGTACTGCCTTTTACATAAAAAATGGAGATTTTCTCGTGTGCACTGTTATTTCACAACTGGCCTTTCCTCCTCCTTTCATGAAAGCTGACAGCAAAACTGCCAATTGGTTGGTTATATCTTAGATAAAATTTTGGACAAAACATTGCCAAAGATGCAGTTCTTAAAGGGGGTACACAGTAGAACATAGTTTTAACTAATTGAAATCTAAGACAAAACTATACATTCTTTTCAAGCTGAGAATGAAGAGGCCTCTTGATGTAAATCATGTACTTATACTCGCCGTAGTGGTGGCATTGTGGCCATGGTGATGATCTAAGAACATCAGTAAAGCAACCTCTGCAGGGAGAGTTAATACTTTTTATTAGAACATATGAGAGAGTGGGAAAAGTTTGGGGCATGTTTAGATCATCTTGTCTGATTTTCTCAGTACACTAGTTGGTCTAATATAAGCTATTATCTCCCTGTGTAAGGTTTGTCTGATTATTTAAATCAGTCAAACAAAAACAGGTACCCACTTAAAAACACCTTATTAAGTCAAATGAGCATTTGGGGGGGTTTTGCCACCCACAGATGCCAAAGCTCATATCCAGCAGAGACATGTCATCCATTAGTATAAAAACCTCATACCAAAGGGATGAGCTGTATGCTTTCAAAGAGCAGATGAAATGCAAAAAGAAGTTGATTTGGTAGAATTAACAAAACAGAAAAAAAAAAATCAAGCATTATTATCCATAATAACACCTAATAATACTACATTATTAATGATTATAATTAAAATGGAACATTCTAACAAAAGTCCTCACACTGATTTTTAAGAAGAATACATGATACATTCCAACTTTGAAAACATTACTAAACTCCAGAAATTTGATTCAACAAATGTTGTTTATAAAATACAATATAGCTGTAAGGTTTCCTTAAAGAAAGCAAACAAGAAAAGCTGCAACAGCCATCTTTTTTTGTCCTGATATTTAGTTAAAAGAATTAAATATTCCTTAATTTTAAAAATATCCCTGCATCAAATGATTATTTAACAATACTTAAAGAATTTGACACTTGTTTCCCTAAGAGATTATGTCTCTCATTATACTATTCTGCCCTATTTTTAACCACAGAGAAATGCAAAAAGTACAAGTACCAAAATGATTTTCAGGAAAAAACAGCTTTGAATGTTCTTCTTCGTGAGGAGGAACCTAAATTTTTTGACTTCAAGAAAATACTGCAAGGTTTCCCCATTTTTACAGACTTCAAGAAAAATTAAAAGATGAGTGGAACGGGCTACAGTTGAAAATGATGATGAATAGAAGAATTACAATTACTGTGTTTAAGGTAAATTTTCACATAGGTAGTGTTCTACTGTCTGCAGTCTCACAGAGACACCTTTAATGTGTTTATAAATAAAACACATAATGTGTTTATAAACATCTTTTCCAGAACAGAATTGTGCAAGAGGATGAGAGTAGTGGCATTTACCTACAGGGAAGAAAAGTGGGAAGAAAGACAGGATCATGGCCTGTCATTAAGCCAAATATTAAATAATCATAAGGTCCTTTTAGCTTAAGTTACACCTTGAAAAGATGAACCAGAAAATACGCTAAAAAGTAAAATTGGTGCAAATCACAGAATGTTAACGTGGTTGTTAATGGACACTATTTCACAACAGCAAATTATTCACACAGGAAAATTTATTGCTAGATAAAAGATAAAAACAAAACCAGATTTCTTGTAATTTAAAAAAGAAAATTTTCTAGATATATTTTTGTGAAAACAATATAACTAGGGCACATACTAGTCATGCTCATTTTCTGAACTCAGTTCCAATTTAAAGAATAATTAATCATAATCAGCTCTGCTGTGAACAAGATCAATTACCACAGTTCAGAAATAAAATTGTGCATTTTCTGTTTTATGAGACATTTTCCCTACCACAATTATAGCACAACTACACCATTAATTTTGCACTCTCATCCCATTTTGATCCCATTATTTTTTAAATAATCTTGTATACAGTTTCTATTAGTAAAAAAAATACCTAGATGTTAAGCCTACAAACTTGTCTGGTTTTTTCTACGTATAATACAGCTTCTGCAGGTAAGAGGAAAATACTTAAGGAGGGGCAACTATACCATTAATTCTAAGCTTACAAGAATTCTGTCTGTGCACATATAGCCAGACATAATCTAACAAGTTAAAAGAAAAAGTGACATGTTCTTGTGAAATCATGTTTTTATTTATTAAAATATCTACAAATATGCTGTATTCTTGGACAGATATTTTAAAAATAAATAAATAACAAATTTCAAAGAAATCACGCCACCTTATGGCAGCAGTCAGGAACATTGACAGCTGGTGTTTAACACACTGTTCATACTAAAACAAAAAATCCAAATACAGCTTTTTTTAGGCCTATAAGCAATGAACAGTGTTCAGCAAATGCCCATAAAAGAAACTCTATGGAACCTACTTACACTGCTCAATTTAGAAGATTAATTTGGATGCCAGCAGGAATCAAACCCACAAGCTCAGAGAAGCATATTAACTTCCAAATTTCATGTTTGGATTATTACCTTATCCATTCTGCTAAGATAACTGAAAAGAACACAAAAGCAAGCAAGTAGCCTATACAATACGTTCATGGTCATTATTCCAAAGGTGGAGTCTCTAAGAATTTCCTGCTATTGTTATTTCCTCTTCCACCAACCCTAAATAGACAGCCTGAAATAAACTAAACATGTACTAACATTGTGTTCTACTACACCTAGTGTAAGAGTACTTAGGACAAGTGCTGAAGCAGCAGTGTTGAAGTTTGAACCAAAATTAAAACACCTCAACACTTTTATTTTGACATGCAAACCTTTTGAAATTTTTCTCTGGATTGCTGTTTCTCCTGGTGGCTGGGATATCTAGGATATCATACTCTTACAGCATGCAGAGCGAAAAAAGGACTTCAAAGTGAAAAGAAGTAGCTGGACAGAGAACAGTCTGCACCCACACAGCTACATGCAGTAAGGGCATTCATCCAAATACAGACTTGAATACAGACCATTCCTATGTCCAGTTCATATTGTGACCTAGAATGAAAGTTTCCCCTTCCAAAGTAACTCAGTAACAATGAGACCAGTGGGACACAGATGGACACTCAATCCCTCCTCTTGGTGCTACTGTTTATATACACTAACGAATACCAACTAGAACATAATGAGGGGAAAAAAAGGACTTTTTAGGCCAGTAACTATCATATCTTTTTGAAATTAATGGAAAGTCCCAAGTGCCTGTTTTAATGAATACTTATGTAATATGACACAGCTCCAACAACAGAAACCAAATTTTATTTTTGATGTTTAAAACACTCAAAACACAAGATGTGCAAAAAACCTGCATGAAATTTCCATCTGTAAGACTGTGGAAAGAACCATATTTTTCCTGTTGCATGTGAATTACTAGCACTAGATTCTTTGGTATTCTGAGAGAATTCATTCTTACTGCAACCAGAAATTCTGTCAAAACTGGATATATATAATAGCAAACTTTTTCAATTTAGAAGAATCACCATTTTCTATTAAGAAAGATGTAACTAGGTGGTTCCCAAACCCCTTTATCCAGAACTTCTTGCTACGTTTAAGTTATGCAGTTACTGTATTAAAGTTATGAGTGCAAAGAAATTAAGTATTTTCCATAACTAGAAAAAAAAGCAAGACACTTAAAAGCTTCAGAGAACATAGAACTAGACTGCTGTGAAAACCAGAAAAATGGAAAAATATCTGAGAAATAGGTAATTACAGTTCCTACCTGCATTCCCTAAGCATGCCAGAAGCTCTTCCATATATTCTGCTCCCTAAAAATCCACTGCACTGA
This sequence comes from Nicator chloris, assembly GCA_013400495.1. Classification (NCBI taxonomy): domain Eukaryota; kingdom Metazoa; phylum Chordata; class Aves; order Passeriformes; family Pycnonotidae; genus Nicator; species Nicator chloris. The sequence continues at coordinate 107,786 of WAAE01016477.1, read as the reverse complement.
GCTCCCTTCTCCTTTAGTTCAGAGTCAGTGAAATGCCGTTCTTCCTACATTTTCCCACAGCAGAAAACTCAGAGTGTCTCCTTCTTTCCTTCTCCCACCTCAAATGCTTTTTAAACACCTCCTTCCCATTTAGAGGGCTCAGTGTGCCACATTCCCTCCCGTGCTGAAGGGTGGTGTAATATGTATTCCATGGCTCTTGTGCCAAGAGCTCTGCACAGATTTTTGTTTCTCCCCAGTCACCAGACTTCCTCCAAATAAGCATGGTAAAGGGGTAAGGGAAGAACCTCTCCATTCACCTTCACATCACTGAGGGTCAGGTTCGCCTGAGGAGGCACACTGGGAGTGAAGATACAGTGAAGCCATATTCCTACAGGTGGCTCCTACAGCAGAACAGGAGGATGGCTTTTCATCCCCTGTTTTCACCAAAACCAATATGGTTTGGCCACTTTGAGACCCAGACATCAGCTGATGTTACACCAGATGTAAAATAGCGTAATACTACACTTAAAAGGACCCCAAATCACCAAGTTAATTAGGAATTCCCTTTTCTCAACTGCTGTCAAAATTCATCAGCTGAACAAAAACCAGAATACGATGAACATTTGGGTTTTCTATATATCATGATGCATTAATTTCTGAGACATTATGAACATTTTGATCAGCAAAAATGTATTGTTTGGATTTACACAGGACCAACTGTGATAGGAAAAATAAAGTCAGAAATCCCCACAGAAAGAATGGCCACTGCTGGCACCAATGCAACCTATTAAAGAAATATTGAAAAAGACAGGTTGATACCTGAAATCTGTATTCCCCTTACAAAAATGTCATATGATAGTTAGTAACTATTATACTAATACATTACTAACTTTCTTTCAGCAATTATCAGCATTATCTACTGTAAGTTCTCTAAGACTCACTTCTAAATTTTAAGTGAAAGTTAATTACCTCAAGGTCATCCAGAGAGCGAGTAATACTAAATCGCTTAGATCTTCCAAATGATCTTCGAGCAGAAGAACGTGGGGGAGGAGCCTGACTTAATCCCACTGAATGTCCAAATTTCGCACCCTAAACAAAACAGAAATATACATTAATTTACTTCTTTAATTTTAGTACATTGCTGATCATAGTGAGATCTGAATTTTAAGGAAATGTAACAGGACCACAATTTCAAAACAAGCTGGTCATTTGCCATGCCCCTCTAAAATCACATACTAAAGTTCATTAAAGTTGACTTTTCCAGTCTCAAGTCAAATATCTTAAACATTCAGTGTTAATTTAGTGTATTAACATGAGTCATCAGTTAGGTTGCTAAAATGCACACATGATACATGTCAGTAATAAAAGCAAACAATCCTGGCTCTTTCCTGTCTTAAGTGGAAACCATTTAACTACAAAATATTTGTGTTTTCTATAGGAAATTACCATCCTAGAAATCATCTCACCCACCTTCTCTTGCAACATTTCTCCACAATTTTAAAAACCTTACTTTCACTACTCTCTTTTTTAAAACCTTGATACTGCGAAGTCCAACTTTTTAAATCACACAGTACAAAATTGCAGGAACTTTTGTTTTGAGGAAAGAAACGCCCTCACTTGGATGTTCCACTACTAGAATTGGTGCTGCAGTAATTAAATCTACTGGTTTTCTCTTGTCCCCATAATCATACTCTTTCTCTCTAAAAAGTCGCCAGATGTTGGTTAAGCCACTCAGCATGTACATATCAAGTTTATTCCAAATGGCAAAGTGTAAGCCTGAACCTAAAATTAGGCACACAGTTGGTGACTGGTGCTAAGCAGATGTACATAAACTCACTGCATTAGAAAAACTTGTGATTATGTGCCTGGAATTTTGGATTCCCTTCACTGTAACATTCAATGTGGGCAAAATTCCTCCCTGTCTACTGATGCTTTTTTGCTTCAGAAAATAAAAGACTTTAAATCAGAGCAAATTCCCCTCTGTTTCATGTCAGCATCTTTCTTCATTATAGTAAGCTTAAAAATATATTTATTAGTACTTTTATAATTGCTCATTTGGCAGATTTGTAATATTTATTAGATTTTCTATTTGTCTTCATTTCTTCCTTTGGGCAAGTTTCTGTGCTCCAAATTCTGTAATATTTTGGTCTGCCTTTGATCACTCGTAAAGTCTATACACGTCACGTTAATCAAAAGAACAACCACAAATTTCACATCATCACAGCCTCATGCCAACAACCACTCATACAACGCAGAGAAGAGCAGGCAGAGCATTGTGCACCCTTGGAGATGTCTGCCTCTTTGCTAATTCCCATGGAGACAACACTGTTCTATAGCAACTGGGCTCTGGCCATCACCAGTGTTCTCAACAGATTCTGTTTACAAGCCCAAAGAATTGTCAAGACAAAACAGGAATCTGGATCCAAAGCAGGGTTCATCCCCGCAACAGGCTTGAGAGTTCAACTTCATTCAGTATTAAAAGTGATCAATTTTTCTATGAAATCTCTTTCCCTCTCAATTTTCAATTTACTAAGGGTTTGGTTTAGTTTTGTTTTTATTGGCTGAGAAGTAAATTGGGCGGGTTCTGCCAAAGCAATCCGGAAATCCAGGAACTGGATATTAGCTTCCAAGGTTTTAAGAGAGCATTTAAAAGTCCAGTATAAACAAGCTAAGATGGCTTTTGCTAAGTGATCAAATAAATGTGAAGAGAGGAAAATTGCTCTCTAAATGTTGACAAGCAACACCCAGTGGAACGAGGACAGTTCTTGTCTTTTTTAGCAACTTTTAAAATCATCTGTTCACCCAGGCAGGTACTGCTGAGGTGGTTCACACCTGCCTCATCCCTTACAGTCACGCCAGCCTTTCCTGTCTGAATGGAAAGCTTACACCTAATGCAATAATTTGTGCCACACAGTGAACTTCACCTCAACCCAACTAAATTCAGCAGTATCCACTACTGTTGGTCAAAACATCAGCAGTATCCACTACAGCTGATCAAAACAGTAACAAGGCTCCTCCTGTATGAATGTTTCTGTTAAAACAGCAGGAATATATGTGTACTTCTCGATTTCACCACTAGTCAAGTATGACCACACTAGTTCTGTGATTTTTAAATTTTTTTATTTTTAATCTAAGAATTAGTGATAAAACTCTCAGACTACCAATAACTCAGCAAATTAATGGCATCATTAGTGCGAGTACTATTGGTACTTTGAAACTAATGAAACAGTTACACAGTATGGATGCTTAATGGTCTTTGATGTGTTTCTCAAAAGTAAATGCATGCCTGAGAGAACTTCATCTTTCATTGAAAATAAAAGGATGAAAGGAAAAAAATTAAAAAAACATCAGTAGCACACATATCTGTTCAGAATAGCAAATACATTTTCACTTTTCATTCTATTTCATCCCCAAAAAAGAATATAAATTGTCCAGCATTTATTTAAATAGTAGAGACTGCCATATATGATTCTGGGAGATTAAGACAAGCACCTAGAGAACATGCACTCAAAAATTTTTTGAAACAGTAACATTGCAAATTGAAGGAAGAGGAACCAACTGCCTAAAGACAAATCTAATTAGATTCAATTGAGGAGCAGATTCTAGATAAGATTAATTATCACCAGATGCCCCATTTTGGAAGTAAATACTGCTTACCTATTTATGTCAGAAGCATAACAAAGAGAAAGAGGGAGAGCAGACAAAAACCACTTTAAATTGTGTGGTATTAGAAAAGAGAAAGTAAAATAGTATCCAAAGTTTTTAGTTATGGTTTTTGACATTGTTACGCAAAACTGACTCCTGAGCCCTGGGTGGAACAGTAAAGATGACAATAGGTTAAGAAAAGAGAGACCCTGGGAATAAAACAATGCTTAAGCAATGATTACAAAATATAAAAATGCACTGAGCTAACCATTTCCCCAATCCATCTGGATAACAATTGCAATTAGGAAAATACTTTCAACTGACAAAAATCTCTTCCTTGCTCTGAAAAATCAAATTAATCATCTAGGAAATAAAGGAGGATAAATTACTAAAAAACCCAAAAAGACTGCAATTCACGAGTATTTAATCTCCTGGGAAGTCTCCCTTTTCATCTTTTCTTGACTCTATTCCAGACATTCAGACTGTGAAGGCAGACCTCCCTCTCCAGATCAATTAAAAAAATGCCTGTGCATACACACATGCACACAAATAAGGAAAGAATCACGTATCTTAAGCAAACAGCACCATTTTGGCAAACGCTTTTCATGGGACTCTGAAGAGCTGGAAATAAAAGCATTCATGACTTGAACAGAAAATAGCCATTGAAACTAGAGTGTACTAATCAGCACAGCTGAAGAAATCCACAGTATTTGAGCACAGAGAGATTGTTAGTGCAATGACTGATATTAATGTCATTTGTGCAGTCTGTTAAGACATAAAGAAATCATCATACTTGTAAAAGCCTTTATTACACTAAGAAATAGATATTTAAAACCACTAAATTATCTATAAACATTTCAGAACAATACATGTATGACCAAAACAATGGCCAGGTTGGAGGAACCTGGTGCAGTGGAAGTTGTCCCTGCCCATGGCAGAGGGCTTGGAACGAGATGATCTTAAGGTCCCTTCCAACCCAAACCACTCTATGAAAAACATGCTGTTTCATTCTCTGTTAGCCTCTGAGCTAAAACACTGAAATTTGCTGCATGAACATTAGGCTGTAGGGTTGTTTGGATTGTTTTGTTTTTTTAATACAGATTGCCTATAAGCCCTAGAACTGTTTAGTATCCTACCTTGAAGATTCTCTTCAGAAAACAGTGTTGCTAAATCTGTGAAACTATAAAAATATCTAAATAGTCAAGAAAAATCTAAGAAATTCTAGCAGAGAACAGAATTAGAAACTCAAGTCCACCTGACACTTTACTAAGTGCCTTTACCTTCAAAATTTTAGGAATCCAGAAGCCAACAGAAAAGCACAGAAATTTGTGAAAACAAGTTGATCAGTGAACAGCATGTGCTACAGCAATACATCTCCGATTTGCAATACTTGCACATACAGATACTTGCCACCCTGCTACTACTATCATGGTGAAAGGATAAAAGAACATATCTCTAAAAGCCTTTATCCTGTTATGATTTGGCAGATGGAGAGGAAAAACAACAAAGGATTAAAGGAATTGAAATACTGATGCTCTAAAAAAATTCATTCCTTTTTCTACTCTTATAAAACAGTAAAAATTACAATGGATGGAATTACCAGTTAAATGTATAATTGTAAAAGAAAAAGGACAATTAATGGCATCTGTGTCCTTTATCTTTTTTTAATAAATTACTAGATCACCCTTTTTTTTTTAGGCTAACAGGAAATGGCAAGTGCAAAGTACGACAAGGAGAGCACTAAAAACAGGTCACCAGGGGAGGACTGATAGAGCAGCATTTTGTGATCGTGTCCAAGTGAGAACGGTTTCTATCTGAGAACAAGAATGGTGTACAAGAAAAGTACACGTGAGAAAGTGGGAAACGTTGTACTTCATGTATTTGCAAGGCAGAGGGAGTGAAGAAGGGTGTGATTCATGTTAGACTGCAAACAGACGGCCAGAAAGAACAAAAAGGTTCTGATATAAGATGATTTGCACAACTCTAATTATTTAAAGAGAGAACGAAAAAGGATGGGCTCTTAAAAGGATTTTTAACTGATAAACAAGTTAGGCAGCAGTTCCATGTAAGATCTTAGGCAGCTGTGGCAGCTTAAGGGTTTTGCATGTACCTCTGACCACCGCTGCAAGCTCAGAAATTGCAGCAGGCTGTGCCCTCATCTGCCACTAACAGTAAACGAGAGTTGACAAAATGAAATAATCCTGTTTCTAAGGCAGATCCACAGACAGTCGTGCCAGTACAACTCATGATATTCACTGCCAACTCTGGCCTGAGCACGACAGGAACTCTTTTAAGCTGGAACTACCAAAGAAACGCAAGGTGAAACTATGACAGCCAATATGTGACACTAACCTGGAGCCTGAGCGCACAGAAGAAGGTCGATGAAACCTGATCAATTATTCAGAGCACAAAGAAACCAAACACCTTCAGAAAACATCTTCAATTAGCTTAAAGGAATTCCCAGCTATAGCCCGAGCTGTACTGTGCTCCTTCATATTCCAGCAAAGGCACTATATCGAGTATTGTAACTTTGTAACAGATTATCATACACAACAACCTGAAATTTCCATTTTGTGCCTCTCTACAGCTATTTTCTGGATATTACTAATAAATTTCCTCTCCTCTGGCACCAGTTTAAAAGCTGAAGGTGCAGGAAGGGGTTAGCAAGGAAGGAGACAGGCAGCTATTGGAGTACAAGAGACTAAGGAAGGGGGGGGAAATTTTCTTTAGGAGTTCAAGCATCCCTGACAACGAAAAAATACAGTGAGCTGGCAGCAGGAATCCAGAAAGGGGAGAAAAGGAGAAAGAAAAACTGTGAGGCTTTAGGCCAGCTTCCAGCAAATTTACAACTTGTCATGGAAAACACATTATAGTTTGTGATCTTGAGAGGAAACTAAAGGGTCTAAATCTGATGGGACAGATTTTGCCTGCTCTGTGGAAGAGCAGCAAGAAGGAAAGGTAAAATATAAGAAGGGAAGCTAATAAAAAATGTTTTAAAAGCACTAACAAGCCTGATCATCTACATTTATAGAACTGTGCCTTCAAAAATGTTTCACAACAAAAGTTAATCTCACAAGATTTGAGTGAAATAGTTTTAAAAGTTTAAGTGTTTGATTAAAAAAGCATAAAAAAGTAATTAAATGTGATGAACCAAGTTTTAGGAGCTCTAAGACAAAAATATCATTACCAGCGTGCACTGATTTTCTTAGAAAATGTTTTTCCTCCTGTTCAGGTGGAACAAGAACACTATCCTATGTCCTGTCCATTTAAGAAAATACAAAAGGACCATGCACATGCTAGAATGGTTACACAGAACTGCTTGCCTCAATTTAAGGAGCTGCACCAATTAAGGAGCTCAACAGAATTTGGTACGTTCTATGTGTCACAGAACTTAATCATAGTAACTATAAAATCACAACATTTTAATGTGTCCTATTTCCAGCTATTGGAGCTTTGAAAAACTCCCACTGTTTTTAGGTTTGATTCTGTGACTTTGTATGGTGAAGTGCATAATAGTCAGATACGCTGACCATATAATTTGAAACTTCTGTGGATATTCAAAATTTGCCAAATTAATCCTGCCTGTTGAGCCCCTCAGCAGAAGGGTCAGTCTGGATTGGCAGTTCATCATTAAAAAGAATGCAGGTTTAAGACTTCAGAAAGAAAGTTCCTGATTTAGACCTTTCTGAAAAGGGATGGGAAATGGAAGGAATGCTACAATAATGCCAATAAAGCACACAAAACCTCAAAAAATAGTGAAAGGGTCACAGAAAAAAAGCAGCTGATGCAAATATTCTGCCATCAGTATTAGTCTCAAATCCTGATCTGGACTGTATGGCTTTGTCTTCCTCTCTTGCCCACTCCCACCCTAAGCATCCCCTCTCCTGACTGCTGGCCCCTTTGGAGCAGTGCAGGGCAGAGCAGGCCCTGACCCCCCTTCGCCCCCATCCCACCTGCCAGCATCACGTGCCCCCCACCAAAACTGACAGTGAAGCTCACAGTTCTTGTGAAAGGAGGGTCTGTGGGATCTGAGAACAGGATAGATTGAAATACAGGATATGTTGGGTAAGGACTTGTGGTATTCTGAAAGAGAGAAAGCAGTCTGGGGGGAACTGGGAACAGAGCTGGCTGAGGTGCCATCCCCTGGCCTGTCCCAGGATGCAGTAAGTCCTGGGTGCAGGTATCTGTGCTGCCAGAGAGGCCTCCAGCTGCTATGGACAAAACCAGAGAGAAGTGACACCCTTCAGGCTGCCCTGCACTTGTGTCATCATCACGGAGGGACAGCACCTCACAAAAGGGTAAGTAAAAATGTCTATCATTATTCAAACTTTACTGTCAGCTTTTCTGCAGGCTTAAATTACACTGCAATTCCTGTAAGGTTTTTTGTTTGGTTGTTTGGGGTTTTTTTTGGTTGGGGTACACCAGGATGACAAAGAATTCAAATGCTATATTCACCAGTGCTGATCAACAGATTTGATGACTTTTAAGAATAGTTCTTTACTGATCAGATGATAATGACACATTTCACTCCCTTCTAACCATTACAATGGCATTTTAAATGCCAGTTTGGCCCATGTTACAATGAAGAATGTTGCAAAATTTCATATAAGATCTATACGGACTCCAGGAAGACACAGAAAAGAGACTGTCCTGACATGAACATCCAAGTAAATGAAATTTAATGCTTGTCTCCTATATTAAGGATATTCCGCATAAAACACTGACCCATCTACACTCCAGTACTATCCTAATCCCTTTCCAAGGAAAAAAAAAAACAACCAAACACAAATTTTGATGTTATTTACGTATATGAAAAAGTAAGATCATTTTCTCAGTATAACTAGATAAAAGTATCTTCTATAATTTGGAAGCCTGGTAGTTCGAAATTGCAGAGGAACAGAAAGACCTTACTATACTAGGGGAAAATGTGAAGAAAAATACAAAAAAGGGCATAACAACTAGTTTCAAATCATCTTGAACATTAGGTAGGCATTAGCTGGGAACATTAAATCAGTATAGCCAAATAATCAGTAACAATCAAACTCTGACCAGGAATCATCATAAAAGAAAAAAAAAAAAAAAACAAGAAATAAGCCTTATGAATACATTGTCTGTCCACACATTTTTAAAACTGCTTATATATCTGGTAACTCATCTTAAAAATAACATTACAGCAACCAATTATATTACAATTATGAAAAAAACCTTTTGGACAGGATAAGACTAAGCTGACTTCTCACTGGAAAGTAAGTGATTGGTGATTGAGGTTTAAAACAAAAACAATATCACTAAGAGAAAGTAGAGAGAAAGATTGTTAGTATTTCTCAGGACAAATATTAGCAGGTATGAAATGAAACTATACAGAAAGCACAATTATGTGGTGTTTCCTTTCCACACTATTAAACTGCAGAATACATAAGTCAAGTGATATCAGGAATGCTGAAAGTACAAGTTCACATAAGTTTTAGCAATTCCATATTTATTTTTGTTAATTAAAGATCTTTATTCCATATGGCCGTATCTCTTGTCCAGTGAAAAACTGGGATTTTAACACTGCTTTTCTCCTCTAAATCTTCTCAGCTGCAAGGAATTCAGATCTTTCTTAGTACAGACAATAACGTTATAATCTCCCATCTCAAAGCTTTTATGTTTAAAACATAAGTATTGAGCTATTTTTCATTATTTCAATTCCTTCTGTGCTAGTTATTTTTTTCCATGCCATTTTCTTTCTAGTACACAAATTTGAAAAGAGGACACTTCACAAAAGTCAGCATCACTCTACAGACATTTACTGTCCAGATCTTATCTAATTTCTTTTTCAAAGAAACACAGCCGGCATTATTTGGGCTTTTTATACACTTTGAAGATCCTAGAACCATTTTGAAAATAATTTTAGAAGATTACAATTCATATGAAAAGGCTGCATGGAATTACTAAATATTTAATTGCTTTTCATTTTTTCTAAACAAAAATCAGAGGACCTATTTCCTATAGATGTATCTTTGCAGATTAATTCACATTAGCACATTCTCAGATCTAGCTCGATGTTTGGGATTTTTCTTGAGTTCCCTTTAAGGTATATAGGTAGATCTCAAATCAGATCAAAGCCTATAAATCCAGAAGTTAACATTAAATTGTACTGCATAAGAATAGCAATCCAGCTGCCATTAATTCTGGTTTAAAAACAGCTGTGGTGGAACAATTTAAACTAGTGAGCAAACAGAATTCTAAAGGAAAGGGAATAAAACATGTAATTATACAACAAAAAAACAAATATGGGAACCACAAAGCTTTGCCAACATTGTCTCTGCATCTAAACTATCTGCTTTGCAGTTAGTTCACCATCCAGTTACCAACAGTAAAAAACTGCAATTCTTGGATCTAAAGCAAATTACAGAATTTCACCACAAAAAAAAAAAAAAATCATTTTTAACTTGGACAGCATATCTTTTTCAGCAACACTTGCTTTGGAAACAAAGACAACTCTGAAGTAGTTATAGTTAAACTTCTGATCAAAACAGAGGAACAATAATAGTTGCCCATGAACTACATTAGCAAGGAAAGATGCCTTAGTGAATGCCCCAGTATGGCTTACCTATCTTCTCTCTTCTTCATTTTTACTATATTTTCAGGAGCTTAAATTATGAAGGTTACCAAGCAGTTGATATATTTTATTGTTTAAAAAAAAATACACATTTGCAATACTATTGTCCAGTGAGTCTCATAAAATAAGATTTTCTATTTTGTCTTCCTCTAGATCTACAGTATCTACAAATAGGATCCAACTACAAATTCAAACTTTTCATCAGCACAAACAATAATTTGATCAAGACAGAAGTACAAGTGTGAAACAGTAAAGGATTTCTAAAAGCCAATACCCAAAATTTTAAAAAGCTTTTTAATTACATTTCCATAGATTTGTCATATTCACTTGGAATAAACCTAGGACCCAAATGCTAGTTGGCAGGCTCAGGTTGTAAAACCTCTTTTGATCTTCAATGTTGTACTCACTGCCACACTATTAAAACAGACTTTCTTTTTCTAAAAAGAGAGTGGTGAGAGGTCAATACCTAGGATTCTATCCTTATGGAGAGAGAATCCAAAAACTAAACTGACTGTTATGAAGCTTTCCAGAGGAAAAAGGAGTATTTTCCCAGTAAAACTTAATTTAAAACAGTAATGGGTAGACATATTTTTGGCCAGGCACTAGCCTGAAAACAGCGAGGGTTGAACAAAATCAAACGTATTTATATTAATTTAGTCTAGAGGGAAAGGAATGCTTCCCTGTTCAGCAATTTCTTAAGTCCCTTGCCAATTCTAACATCCCCTGATGTTTTCGTATTGCTTATGGTGCTTTTCATTTGCGTCACCCAAAAATCATGCACAAGAGCAAGTAGGTAAGTGACTGGAACTTAGTGGGATGCTAAAGAAGGTAGAAAAAGCAATGCAACAGCAAAGGCAGGACAGTGCAACTGGAATTACAAACAAAAAAGCAGAAATTATTCCCTTCCCACTGAAACCATAACCAGGCTCCTCATGTTGGTCTCACAGAGCTCACAAGAGCACACAGCCCTACCAGCACCAATCTTAGAGCAGTTTGAAAACTTCTTGTCACCAGAAATCTTCCTTAGTTGTTCTCAGACTGAAAGGCAGCTTGTCTTCCATGCTTTGCCTTTTCAGTAAATTTCAACAACATCATCAGGCCTCCCCCTGCTTGTTTTCATCTAAGACCTACAGAAGATATGGATGCCACCAAAAATTTCTCATCTGTTCACACAACACTTTTAAGAAACACCAGAAATGTGAAGTTCAATACAGGGAACAGTATGAGAGGACACATGTCCACAGGGCCAGAGATAACTTCTAAGGCTCAGTCAAAAGAGGTGGACTAGAACCAGAATCTCCCTGATTTAGTTCTCCTCTTGCCATGCACAGAAACATTTTAAAAGGTTTTAGAAAAAAATAAAATACTTTCAGCAATCGTGAAAGTATGTGTTCAATAATTTGGGGATAATTCATAATTACAACATTTTAAAGAAAACAAGAAACCTCATGCTATCCACTAACAAAAAAATAAAATTAGGCATTTTTAACTATTTTCTACTATTCACACTTATATTGAATTTCAAAATGCCTTATAGCAGCATAAAGAAAATTATTATTTTAGAAGTGAGTTTGCCAAATATCACAAAAATAATCACAATTCTAGTCTGTGAGCTGAAAACATCATCACTAAAGGGAAAACAAAGCTCAAAAAATGTGTTTACTTGCTTGTAACCTGAGGTCTGAAATGCCATATCTATTCCTACTCACAAGAAGCACTTCCCAGGCTCAGTTCTGAAAGTGCAATTTTAAACAGATATGTTCACTAACACTTTCTAACATCTGCTCTTGCGTGCTGTACAATTCACAAATGTTTTGTAAGTGCAGCTATAAAATCTGGAAGCAGTTTATGCCCATCTTACCCCCCACTAGCATTGTACTGTACAGCATATTTTTTGGAATTACATGCTGTGATCATCACTGTTTATCTGCACAGCAGCTCTGCTAGAGCAGAATTGCATCCAGGAACTCATGTGTAATGAAAAGTCCAAGGAAGACAGTGTTCAATATGGAAGTACAGCGTCCATCACAAGCATCTCTAGCTTTGGTAACCTTTTCTCCCTCTAGTGGCTTCTACATTCCCACGCATAGGATGTTTTAGCTTCAGTATTGATGTAAAAGACAATTAAAAGCAATTTAAGTACTGTTCTGCCAAATGAAGATTTAGACTCAGACACTGGGTTATAAAGATATGAATGTAATCCTGTGTGGCCACTTAATACACTTTATTCTGTGACTGGAATGAGTCTGAGCAAGCTATGTAAAATAAGTCCTTACCAATTAAAAAGGTCACAGGAAACTGAGAACATGGAATTTGCTAGAACACAGGAGCTAACCCACGTGAATAATGGTTTGGAATGGGCAGTTTTACCTCGTCCCTTCACGTAAAGTAATAACAATGTCTAAATTTCTCTTATGAAAATGAACTAGGGCTCTAAAATGCAAATACAGATTTTCCCTATTTCTGCAGCCACTGAAGGACAGAGGTATGATCATCAGTAATGACATCCCCTGATTATTTTCATGAAAGATTTAAGATGAGAACATTGTACAACTTATCTCCGTGAATTACTACAAATAATCTTTATGAGCTTTTCTCATCAGTTTCAACAGCCTTCAATAATACTGAAAAATAAAATTAAAATGCAAAAGAGGGTCTGCAGCCTTAATGAAGAGATTAAATGTTAAAGACATGTAGAAACATTTTAAATGTGTCTTGCAAACAAATTTATTAATCAAATAACAGAATGCCTATTTTATTATCAGATAGACTTAAAAGGGAAGATTGAGATACTTGGTTTATGCTGATCTGAGTGATCTGAGTAGGTGAAATATTATTACTCTTTACCCACATATAGAGCATCTTTCATCTCAAAGTGTAAAATTTTCTAAGAGATTTTAATGAATATAATCTTGACTTCCATGAAATAAGTGTTTCTGAAGAATATCTAATCTGTATTACTACCATGGACAACACTGCAGACACAAACTTATTACACAGACCCTGAAGGAATTTCAGCAGCATCCAATGCAGCACGTGGGACCAACATCCACCATGCACCTGCACCAGGTGCTGCACATAAAGAGGCCTTTTCCTTGGTCCATCAGCAAAGAGATCATGAAGCACACAGACTTCAGGACAGCAGGCAGAATTGAGTCTTACGTGATTTGGGTGGGCAGTGTTTACAAATGTACTGTTTCTGTTTGGCTTTTGAAAGTGTGAATCACCTTGTATTTAAGAACATTTGCAATTTAATTTTACTGTGGGTCTGGAAAACATTGCTGCCTGTAGCAGTGCTCACCTTAACAATACAGTAGTATATAACTATTACACATACCAGTTTATTTCTTTTTATTTTCAGCACAAAAAGCATACAATTGAATGTACGCAAAAGTTGCTTGCTTTACAGTGCGGGAGAAGCAGTAAAAAATTTCTCTTTCCGCACCAAACCCAAAATCTTCTGAAGTTCTGCAACCTAATCCCCAAAAAGGTTTTGTTTCTAACAGTATGAAACAACTAATGAACCTCTACTGTTGTACACTTGATCAGCAGTTGTATATTTTTAATCAGGTGAGAAAAAACCACATTTTTTCAAAATAGATTTGGATAGCATGATGGACATCTGAAACAATCATGTAAGTAATACACAAAACTTTCACATACAGTCTTTTGTATGCTTTTTGTGCTGAAAATAAAAAAAAAAGAAACCTAGTATATGTAATAGTTATACACTAGTGTATTGTTAAAGTGAACACTAATATAAGCATGGAATGACAAAGCTTCCTGAAGGCTAATTGGGTGTATAAGATTCTGTCTTTCCCTGGAGTCAGCAAACATTTCAGATACAAATCTGCTACTGATCCTTTCAGTATCAGAACAATGGCCTCCACTTTCTGCAATTCCAGTTATCAACAACAGACTCCCCTGAGATTAGTTCCCTCAACAGCAAAATGTGTGTGTCACAAAGGGTATGTAATCATGCTGAATACTCTTCCCACACCATTTTCTGTTTTTTAAGTCTCCTCATTTTGTCTAATAGTAGACAAAACAAGAAGAAACAGTAATTTGGAAAAAAAAATTTAATTACAGGCTTGCTGGCAGAACGTTAGATTTGTGACCTACCACTACCAGTTTTTTATGTCCGTTTTTAATGCTACTTGTATTGAGAGGTTTGCTGAAGTTTTGTAATAAAACAGTCTTGTTCGGTTAGAAGTGTATAATCCAGGTTTTTGACTAATGATTAGACGACGTCTCTATAAAAATAGATATCACTAAAATAACAACACTTGCAAGCCAGCCTTCTACAAAAAGGAACCAGACTAAAGATGCAGATTGTTCCCATTCTTTTGCAGCTGAAGGTCAGAAGAAACTGAAGTTGCTAAAATGTCATGCCTCCTTTTCATTTCAGTGCCATTGAAACATTTGGAAACAATGAAGAGACAAGAAGAAAAGTGAGAAAGCCCTAACAAGACAACACTTCCAGCAGAACTACAATTCCAGAGCTGCACTCAATTAAAGATGGATATGCAATGCCTCTGCAGACAAGAGAGAAACGTATTATTGTCGTCATCTGAAATTTTGTAAATTATATAATGCACACTTAAATTTTAATATGCAAATATTACTGTGTAAAAGTACCATAAGCAGATGAGTTTGGGTGTGAGGTTTTTTGATACTGTTAAGAACCAACACCAGCAAATTCTTACCTTTTTCTCTTCTTTAGATTTCCTGATACTGTGCGGAGGGCCAAATTTGTTCTGAATGCAGAACATCTTCTTGGACCATTCACTTTTGTGAGATTTTAGCTGCGGCTGACCAAAGCTGCCATCAACTCTGTATCTGTCAGCTGGAATCTTACTCATTGGTGGGGGAAGGGTGCCACAGTTAACGCTGGACCAGCCGTCCGTGGAGTCCGTGTACGACTCCTGGTCGCTGGCATTTCCATGCTGCCACTCCTGTAGAACGTGCACAGGCAGCCACCTCTGATTGCCTGTGCCTGCAGCATTTTTCTTTGATGGGGGTACTGAATTTCGGGAGGAAACCAATGGAACTTCGATACGAGCAGAAGGGCTCAAGTGTTTGCTTACGTTTTGGGACTTATCATTCTGAATTACTTCTAAAGGGATGTTTCCCTCTTGCTCATGACAGAAGCCATTCCAATGGGAAGCAGCCTGATTTTGTCCCCTTCCTACTGGATTTTCCCATATGCTGCTAGGAATGTGTTTACTTGGATTGGTCCCTAAATCAACCACCAGAACTCTATTATTCTTTTCTTCTTGGTTGAAATTTCCAATTCCGCTATCACTGTTACTGCTCGTACTATTATTCTGATGAGCATCTGCATCGCCATCAAGGAAAGCCCTCGCACGCATTCCCTCGATCAATTCCCCCATATCCCTGTACAGGACAGAAATAAACTGCAGGACAGGTAGAGATGATGTTGGAAACTCCAGACAGCCATTTGTATCTGGATCTGCTGTACATTCCAGTCCAAAACGTCTTGCTATACCCTGGTGAATTTTATGATGAAATAATTCAGGATCGACCATAAAAACATGGCAAGATGTCCTCAGGACGCCTTCATCTTCCTGAGCCAAGCTTGCATCATCATTTGTCTGCATTGTAACTAGTCCAAAGAATCTTCTATCATCCGGGCAAACAGCACTGAATGCCAGTTTCTCTGCAGGATATTCTGCCACAACACCTGATTTGTCACTGCAGAGCTGAATACAGTCATGCATTATCTTCATCAGCACCAGGGAATGGATCTTTTGCTCTGCCCGCAGACGTCTCATGCACCCACGAATGGCCTGCAAACTCTCAGTTTCCAAATTCACGGTTGTTGAAGGAAGTTCGATGGAGCCTAAGTAACCTACAATCATGGCAACATTCAAAATGCTTGCATCTAATCCAAAGTCCTCTGCACTCTCCAGTCCAATTCTAAAAACTGAATCATCATTCAGAACTTTGGCTATTTCTTCCTTTGACAGTAGGTTCGGATTGCTTACACTTTCATTGCCAGTTTCAAATTTCATAGCAGCAGAAACTGAAAATGATCTTTGTTTTGGTGCAGAATTATCTGAGTTACCAGCACAAAGAGCAGGATTCTCAAAGATCATGTTGAAAATGCCACCAGACTGCATTTCTTCAACAACTTTCTCTGCTCTGTTTATACCCAGAGCTTTAGAGTCAGGTTTGGGTTTCAGCCACCCCTTCCCATCATAAAATCCAACTTCTTCATCGCTTGAACATGAATCCATATGACTAATCCCTTCAGCAATGACCATGTGCAGGACTCCAGAACATTTCCCTATGAGTTTCACTACATCTTCATGAGAGGCTTTTTTCACATTAATTTCATTAACTGCAAATATCTGATCTCCTGCTTTAAGCCCAACATAATCTGCAGGGCTTCCTTTCATCACACAACTAAGAACACAAGGAGCTTGTCCAGAAAGGGTAAACCCATAACCTGCTCTTCCTCGAGCAACTTCCACGCTTCTTATCCGTGGAGGAGCATGCATGTTGAGTCGACGTTTGACCGTTTCTCCTGGTCTGTACATTTTGGATTTTTTCCTCCCAAAATAGGAAAACTTTTATTTAGTCCAGTTTTTTTGTCATGTTGCAAGAGTATCACTCCATCTGATGAAGATCTAAAGAAAGAAAGAGAGGACATTTTCATTCTCATCATATTTCAGGTTTTTAGCATCCAGTATTCCCTTTACTGTTGAGAAAAAATTGCTAGTGACCTCTACCAAAAAACTATTGCCAGAGAATTAACAAAACACTCAAAACAGTTTCAAAAGAATAGGTACCACAGTGTTAACTTTAGTGATGAAAAAGGAGTTGCAAATGCAAATAAAATGGCTGTCCAAAATGACAACATAGAATAGCAAAAAACAGGATCCAAGTCTTTTGATGTACAGACAGTGTTTTTTATACTGAGCATGTTATGTCTTCCCCAACTCCCCCCCATTGCCTACTATTCAGCTACCTTCTGGCTTACTGCACCATTGTACTACCACTGCATTTTACAGCACAGAGAAAATCTTTATTTAAGCTCATACATCCTTTCCCAGCAAAATAAAAATGAGAGCTCATGCTCATCTACTCAGCTATACCTCACCCCCTTTACACTCAGTGTACAGAAACAGGTACCACATCTATCATGTAAAAGAGATTAATTACCCCTAGAGTTGCCTGTATCTTTCCACTGACTGTAAAGGCAGCTTAAAATAAGTATCTCAGACTTCAACTTCCTTACATACATTTCACTTACATATGCAATGACAAGTGGGAATTCACTCATGTATCAAACCAAAGGGATCCAAAATCAGATTTACTGTTACACCCATCAATTAATCTACTCAAAACAATTTGTCAGACAGCAAACACTGTAAAAATGCATTTCAGACCATCATTCCAACATCCACGTGTTTTAGTTTAGCTTAAACATTTAAAAAAAAGTGAAACAAAAGAGTGAAAAAGAAAAAGATACATGCTGCCAGTATTAATCTAGTCATGACTTTACGATTAACATGTAACAGCTTTGTATGAACAGCAAGAAGTAGAATATGACCTACAATTTTGGTGTCAGCACTGAAGTCTGTATGTCTTGTTCTAAATATACTTGGGCAAATTCCATTGCTTTGGAGAGGTTTCTCCCACTAAACAGGTTAAAATGCATGAAAATTACTAAAAAAATGAAAGAAATGACAACTTATTCAACTTTTGAAACTGTCCCCTTGTTGCAAGATATGACCCTTCACTTCCATAGGTTTAGATGATGACTGACAGAAATAACCACGGGACTACAGCTACATAAAATTGCAATAAACTCCATCTGAGCAAGTGAGAACTAATCTGACAATAATTAGTTGAGTCGGTCCATAGACTTATTCTTAATTCAGTAACTTTGTAACATACTTTAAGTTTATAAGGTCCTTGAAAGCAAGCATCTTGCATATGTGGGCAAAATACAGGCAACATTTTAGATAAATGCCTTCACATAAAGATATAAATATACATACACACAGAGACAATCCATTTCTTTATCATATCTAAAGTGCTAAATTAGTGGTATCTCATCCACTACTTGCATGGACAAAAAATGACCAAGAAATCCTACTGACATTGCTCTGAGCTACAGAAATAACAAAAAAACCCACACTCAGAATGTGATTAAATCCACAGCACACTACTTTCACAGTCTTTCTGCCTGGGTTAGAACAAACAAGGCAATTACTTCAAAAGTTTTACCTATTAAAAACCAAACCAAATCTAAAATACTATTTAGGATGATAGTCTTAACTACTTATCTACATATGAGTTCCTTGATTACCAAACTTAAGAAACCACTGCTGTTTCTCAAATATTCTGCTAAATACTCAACTGAAGGATGTAATTCCCACAGGACCCTTCCAAACCCAAAATAGGACAGATTTCAAGATACCAGAAGACATCCAGTTGCCTTTCCTTTCTAGGAAACCCCTTTCCTTTCGGGTTTAGTTTTTATTTTTTGAACAAAGAGACATCAGTTTTTTATGTCTCCATGGTGCAGCTGTGTGACTATTCAGTGTAGTATGACTTTTGCAAATTGTTTTAATATAGCAATTATCTTCATTAACAATACTTTTCCTATAATTTGAGACAAAAAAAAACCACAACAATTTGGCTTCAAGAAGTAATAACACTTCACACTTAACCTTCAAATGGAAATCATAACATAGGAAGTGCTTTGCAAACATTTAACCAAACTTAACTCTTACACTGCTATAAGAAATTCCCATCAACTTGCATCCAGTCTCATATCTTAAATGTAGCTTGACCCTTTCCTAATGGGGCTAAACCTGGGAACCAAGAGGTCACTGTGCACTCAGCTATCTTTAATTAGGTCTAGCACTTTTGACAAATAATCATTAAATGTTTCATGATATAGCTCTCCCAAAAAAAAAAAAAAATGGAACTAACAAATGCCCAACAGTATATAAAAACGTTCTATCTAGGAGCATGAATGTACATATCTACAACATGTTCTAATTTTGCCTTATAGTGAATATTTCTGTTCTCAGCTGTCTGGAGAACAGCCTAATATGACCTCTGGGTACTCTCTGAAACTGTGCTGTTAACCTCGTCACCATAAAGGCCAATAGTATCTGGCACCTAATACTGTGCTACTAGCTTGCAAGAGGAAAGGAAACAATGAAGAGAGTACGAGATAATAAATAACCTTCTTTTAAAAATATTACAAAAAGCAGTTGTTACTAAAAAGCCTAAGATTCAACATTGTAATGTTAAAGTGGCTAATAAGAAAAACAGATTTTTTTACAGCTATCTCTCTAATCTATAAAAATACATCCTAAATGCCACTATAAAAAGAACACAAGGAAAATGTAGTTAGGCTGCTCTTGGGAAGAGGCAAACCCCAATGCTGTCTTACCTCACAATCCTGCATTTGCTAAGAGAGGTTTTCCTTTTACCTGTGTTGATAAGTCAATTTACCTGCTTGCCTTTCTAACCTATGACCCTTACACATCAAGCATTTATTGTAGATGATAACCACTGATAATGAAATGTCATTCAAGAACCTGACAATTATAAAAACAAAACAGCAGGCTACTAACATGTTACTTTCCTCTAATAATGATGTTCCAGAGGTGTAAAGACTTTCAGCTATTAATATATTGGTGAAATTTTGTAGGTGTAAAATTAGGAACTAATTCAACATTAAAGGGTTTTTGCTATTAATGTGTCTATATACTAAAAACCCAAAACAAAAAAATACCAGCCAAAGAAAAACAGTATTACTTCACTAGATCACCTCTTCCCTCCCTCAGTACCTGAATACTTCTGTACAGTTTTTATGCTAATTACACCCAGGACAAACAACAGCTCATTAAATTTATCTAGGAAACTTTAAGACAAGGGACAAATGTATCTCTTCTGCAAGAACCCTCAGCATCCAAGTATCTTTTACTGCAATAATGGCATGACAGGCAAATAGAAAAATTATGAAAATAGTGTCTCTCATAAGCAGATATTAGTTGATTGTCAAGCTGTTAACAGACTAGTTCAAAATTAAATTATCAAGTTATTTAATTGCTCACTTTTCACCTAATTTCTTTGCAGACTTGAAACCTGAAGCTGCAGAGATATGGCACAGAAGTGGCACAAACTTCCACAGTTCCAAAGTAATCATGTCTGAATATCCTTTTCCTGTAATAAATTACAAAACATGTAGCATATCCAGTGAAACAAAAACACCAATTCACTTGCACTGAAATAAAGCTTTGTAGCTTGATAACTACAAAGTATTTCACAGAACATTTCAGGCAAAAACACTAATATGTAGACATTAAGAGTTGTTCAAGTATGTGAAATAACATAATTTGTCCATACACATCAGCTTTGACACAGAACTGCAAAACAAAACAGAACATTCAAGTTTCCTGCCAGCATACATTCTGGTCTACCATTTGAATCAATTATTTGTGGGGTATAAACCACGAAAAATACCAGTTACAGTTGAATTGTACTGTATCCCACAAACACTGCATATCTGTATGGAATATTTTTACATACCCACGCTACCTTTTCATGTCATTTTCAAACCCTCTGCTCCAAAGAAAATAACATATATTTGCTTACTTACAGGGGAGAAAGGCGGTTTGTTTCCTGCTTCTGCTCTTGTTATCTCATAGCAACAAAAAGAACAGAAACAGGAGGCACACTCCTGCTACAGTCTATGTTAAACTGTAACTGAACAGTTACAGAGGGCAGCGAGGGAGCCCCTGAAGATCAGGAGTTCATGACTGACCACCACTACCTCCCAAAAAGCCTCTGGAAATGAGCTGGTACTCAGCACTACAGGATCCATGTTAATGTGCAGAGACACTGTCTGGCTTCATTTTGTTTTTCAATAGTGGAACTGTAAGAGAATAAAGTATGCAAAGAGGAGAGAGACTGTTCCCTCATCCCTCAGACAGGTCTTGAAATGATGCAAAAGACTCTTCAGCATGGATGCCAGTTGTTGAGGCAGAACTGATGCCAACTCCCTACAAAGCTCAAATGAGGCTATAACATTTGAATTCCACTAACTATTCAAATGTGGTACATGTTTATAGACAAGTTACACAAGAAATGTAACAGCACAACCTGTAGAAGACAGCTACCAGTTGTTTGGGAACTTCGGCAGGACAATGTTTCAATTAAAAAAAAAATCTCATCAGCATTTCACAATTGGCAAGACAGACCATTATGTTTCCTTTAGGTGTGCCTAGTGTGATCATTCAAAAACAGACTGTAATTAGTAACAGCAGGCTAAAAAGTAATTGTTAATAAAAACTCTTCTCCCACTGAAGACAGTATACAAAGTTTAAGGAACACAAATAGAACATTTGCTGTTTTGTCTGACAAGATTCATGTGAGTAAGGACAAAGTTTTCTAAAGCTATTGTACAGACAGTCATGCGCCTACCATTCAGACTAATTTATTTGCTGTATTTAAGAAGGTGGAAGGGTTTTGTTGGCAGTTAGGCACTTTTTCCCCCTTCTTTTCTTGCAAATTCGTTCCAGAACTGTTGGGACGCCGCGCAGAGGGGCAGCACTTGCGGGGGCAGCAGCGACACCCGGGCGGGATGCGCTCAGGGACAGCTGGGAGGGCTCAGGGCGCTCTGCCGGGGCAGCAGGAGGGGCACGGCGGGCTCGCTGCAGCTCTGCACACCCGCTCTCACGCCCCCTGCCCCGCTCCCGGGGAAGGTCCCGGCGCTGCCCTCGGCGGGTGCGGGGACATCCCGCGGGCACCGGGGGAGATCCGGGGGGGCGGAGGAGCTGAGGGGCGGGCGAGGGGTCGGCGGCTGGGGCACTGCCCCGCGGGTTACCCATTAACTGCCCGGCTCCCGGGGCAGCCGCTTCCCGGAGGGTGGAGCTGCGGGGAGGGGAGAAGCGGCACCTGAGCCCACAGGGATGATTTGAAAAATCAAGCGGTAAAAGACGGGAGGGCACGGAGCGCCCGTAACCCCCCCGCGGGCGGACCTGGCGCCCGCTCCGCGCTGCGCGCCGGGGGTCGCGGGCAGCACCGCAGCCCGAGGGGCGCGCACAGGGGCGGCCAGGGGCTCCCGTCTGCCCCCTCCCTCCCCTCGGCCCCCGCCGCCGCGCTCCCCTCCCCCCTCGTCCTCCCTCTCGCCGTCCATCTGCCGTCCCCGCTCCTCCCGCCGCATCCCAGCGGGGTCCCGGGCCGGGCGCTCGGCGGTGAGGGGGATGGGAGAGCCGGGCGGGCTGCGGTGGGCGCTGCCCGCTCGGACCCACTCACCTCTGTCCCCCGGGACTCCGGCTACTCCGCCGAGGCAGCGGCTGCCCTGGTCACCGGGGAGACGGCGCCGGGCTCGGCCGCACGGCGCTGCGGCCACTGGCTGCCCGGCGCTGTCAGTCACCGCGCTCGCCCGGCGGGGTGGCGGTCGGGTTCCCGGACAGAGAAAGGGGAGAGACAATACCCCGCGCTGGAGGACTACAACTCCCGGCGTGCCCTGCGAGCTCCCCGCTCGCTCTGGCCATGGGGAGCTGGCCGCGCGGAGCATGACGGGGCGCGTAGTTCGCTGGTCTCCCCGAGCCGCCTCGTCTCACCCTGGACTCCGGCGGGGCGGGCAGTGCGCAGGCGCGGACTGGCGGCGGCCGTTCGAAAAACAGAGGTTGTACCCCCGGGCTGGCAGCGGCCCCGGGCGGGACCGAGCCCCGAGCGGGACCTCGGCTCGGCCTTGCACCGCGGGCTCGGCGCGTCCGGGAAACAGAAGGCAGCCCGGACACCCGGACGGTGCGAGGGGAGGGATTGACAGCCCGCGGCTCGGAGCGCAGGTGGGGCAGGGAGGCGCTCGGAGCTGCCTCAGACAGGTGTGCCGCGCCTTTGAAGCCCTGGGATAAAGTGAGACAGACCGCGCAAGGTGAGGGTACAAGGGGGAGGGAGCAGCGTGGCACTGCCTTTTATCCGCGGAGGCTGAGGAGGTAGGTGAGGCACTTGGTGGTAATTAAGCAACTAAAGGGCAGAGCGTGTGTGTGAAGGGGCAGTTTTGCCGCCCGGATGGAGCAGGGCACAGGCAGCAAGTGCTCAAAATAGACCGGGGACAGCTCTTCACTTCAAAAGGGCAACACTGGTAGCCCTTATTTTAAATAGGAGAAATAGGAAGAGGGGGAAAAAAAGTTAACACCAGTTAAGAAATTCGTAAGGAATATGAGAGTCAGAAAAAAGGAAGAATTAACCAAATCTCATTGACTTTCCTGAAAGGATTTTGTGATCTTAGCAGAAGAATGTCATCTTTAATTGTTAACATGTACTTGTAGGAATCCTTTGTATGCGGGGTATTTAATTTTATTTCTCTATGCACAGGAAACCTGACACTGAACCTACCAGGCACAGGTTGAAGGAGAATTCTTACCTTTTCCTGGAGTTTTGTTGGGTTTTTTCTCCAGTCTCCAGGGTGGAATGTCTATCCCACAACTCACTATTATGTCTGTAAGATAGCATTTAAATTGTAATACTGTGGCTTAACGGTTTAACTTCAGTGACTTGTCTAATTCTTATCCAGTCTGTGTCTTAATAATTCCTTCCTGAGCTGAAATACTTACAGGATACCAGAGTCTTCAGGAAAAACAAAAACACAGAGCAAAGGAAAAAGCTCTTTGGAAAGACAGAGGATCCTGCTCCTCTACTCTGGCCTTCACCTTCTCATTCTGCTGGGTTTTTTTCTTTGTCAATCCATCCCAAGATTTCTACCAGTTTTGTTATCTCTCTTATCCAGTTTTATGGGAAAAGCTTCTGAAAAGAAAAAACAATCAAATAAAATAAGCATTAAGTCTTTTTCTGATCGTCACAGAAGACATCATGGCAGACCAGTGTAACAGACTTCCGAACTTCTTGAGATGTACTGTGTCTCCTAAAAGTAATTACTAAGTCCTTACGCAGGCGAAAAATTCAAAATGTAAGGAAGAAAACTGAGTGGTTGATTTAAAACCTCAAAGTTGATTCTTTCAGGTGAGGTACAGTAATTTAAAAAAATACTCCAGTGATTAAGTTTGCCCAAAGAAGCTATAAGTCTTTATCCTTTTGGCCAAGAAGATGTCAAATGCAAAGAATTGCGTTCCACAAATCAAAGGTGTTGGTTTGGGTTGCCATCCCTTAATAGCCCAATTATTTCCAGCTTCCACATGAGGTTGTCAAGACTTTATGTCTTTTGTCACTTCTTCTGCTGCCATGTTACCTCAACAGATCTAGGACTGACTTCCACAGCCTCCTTGCCTATAGAATGGAAAACTGATGAATGTATTTCAGCCTAACCTTGTAAACAGCTGTAACTGAAGAAATTCTCTTGGAAAGTGACAAGTAAAGTGGAATTGTAAGTATCCCACAGACATAACTGCAGGTCTCCCACTGCCTCTTTATGGAGTTAATACACAGGAATTATGCTTTATTTTGTTTCAAAGAGGAAGAATGCTAAAAAGTGCTATCTAACTATAATTACTATAAACTAATTACAAAGTGCTAACGATAAACTAATTACTCCATGGCAGTGTCAGATCACCCCTTCCAAATATAATGAACCTGTTGTATTTGTGATATCCAACTGAATTGCTTGCACTTTTGTAATAGCAAAGAGCATGTAATTAGACTGGCTTCACAGAAGGCTATTTTGCGCTACAGGAGAATTTCCTATTTAAGTAATACTCAGGAAGGAAGAAGTGAGAACCAGAGACTGTTGGCACATGCCAACAGGTGTGCTCACACACTCTACTTGCAGTCAGAAAAATCCAACTCGTCCAGAATGAATCTAGTGCTTTGCCTCAGTGCTTTTGGAAATGGTGATTAAGACTTCATGTTTCAATCTGGAACAAGATGCTAATGGCCCCTCAAAAATCCACACAAAGCCTCAGTTGTAACTTACCGTTTTCACCACTGTTGGAGACAATAAAGGAGGAAAGAGTGTAAAACAAAGTGATAAGGATTTGTGGCTTTGAGGCTGGAAAAGCTCTGGCTTATAAGGCTAAGTAGCTTAATGTTGGGCATACAGACATCTCAATCACACCGAGGGTGGCTGTGACAAAACAGCTTGTCAGGCTTCATCTGGAGAGGTTTACAATGCATCCTGTAATGGAGTGCAATTATTGCTGTCACAAACACCAGATGAGAAGTCTGAAAATAAACATCGTCCAGGATCTGACACAAAGTCTGTGGTTTTAATTACCATTGTTTAATTACTTTAGTTAAAGGAATGGAAGTGTTGGTTGTTCCAACAAAAAAGTTTTTAGACATACAGAAAAATCTTCACATAAATATCACTTTTATAATTTAATTTTTTCAACCTGTTTAAAATAGTAAAATTGTACATGATTGTCAGTATCAAATGCTTGCTCAGTTTACAAACATGATTCCAACTTTTCCAGCTTGATTTTGTTCTGAACAGCAGGGAAGACTGTGTGTCATATACTTTGTAGTTAGCTTGTGTTGGCCAGACAGTACATAGTTGGGAGCAAAATCATTGTTACAGAACTTAGTTTTCCAATTCCAAAAGCTTCAAAGTTCAAAGGGTCAGCAAAGATCATGTTTTGTACACTGGGGACTGTATGAACACACAGCCACTGCCATCTACCCTGGTTTACTTGTTCATCTAATATTTAGGAATACCTTTCCCTTTATTTTGAACACAGTTTTCTACCTGGTATGAGACACTCTTGGCAGTGGGAAATGGAAGAAAATATTTTTGTACCAATGCCTTTGGTTTGGATGATGGTGTTTCCCATCCATGCATGCTGATGTACAAAAACCCTTACAAGGAGCTGTAAGTAGTAGAAATAAAGGGGGATGGATACTGAGCCTGTTAAATCTTGACTGGCCAATAGAGGACATATCCTCCCAAATCCTATTTAGGGTTAAAAGGATTGATCCTTGTGCATCCACTTGGCTTTGTAATTGTGTCCTTACCTACTATAATATTTAATTAAACATTAAAATATAGTTCGATTTTGTATGGAAAGGTTCTTTTGTGCACCTAAATATGTGGATAGTGCCACTTGCAAAATTGAAGGTTCAAATGGTAAAGTGTCTGGAACAGTGTTTGGCGTGTGAAAACAGGCACAGCCAGGCCATGGTCCTGACTGTGCCTTTGGAAAGCACCACAATATAAATATAATTATTTAATATCCTAAGAAAATTAATTCTCCTGCAATAGAATGTGCTGTATTTATTTTCCCAAATTCACTAACAGAGTTCAAATTAAACATTTTGCTGTGGTCAAAAACTGAAAACACAAAGTAGTGTTCACTGATGTCTGTTTTTCTTTCCTTAAGTATGGCTACATGTTGTTAAAGGTGATGTCATGTTAAACCTTCACTGTGCTGATGAACAACCCTAATATATAGAACTAAAACTTCTGCTAAAACATCTACTTCAAGGACACAAGCAGACTTAATATACTTCTGGCAAGAACTGGAAACCCAGGAATTGAGTTTGACCTTACTTGTTATCAGTGAAAGCACAGAAACTTCTACCCCACTATTTCTTGTGGGCAAAGAGTTTAGACCCAAAATTCCTCAGTTCCTGATAAATACCTTGCTTAGCCTAAATGAGTGTATATTTTTTATTTCATATTGTGTTGTGGACACCTTCTAATATTGTTAAAACACATACACCAAAATGAAAAAAAAATTCTAGTGTATTTCTTTCCTTTTTTCTCTAAAGAGATTGTCGGTTTTGTTTGTTCATTTGATCTTTAAGCCTTGAAGCTTTAATTTTCTAATTCAAAATTGCCTGACTAATTAACCTGCTGTGGCTTTGTGGCTCCATTGAAGTTGCATCTCTTGTCTCATTGGGCTCATTTAAGCAGAGTGACTTCAGTTCCATTGGGTTTAAAAATGTGTATCATCCAGCAGCTGAATTTACATGTTCTCAAGAAATACCATGTATTTTTAGGGTTGTAAGGAAAAGGGATATCTATTCCTTGTGGCTCCAAGTACCATGCCAAAAAAGTCATTATTGTCTTATTCTGCAATACTCACAGAGCGAGCAAGCTCTATCCTTGCATCTAAACAGCAAGTTAAATTAGGATCATGCATGATATCCTCCAGTGTTCTGCTCCTGTCTCCCTCATTTTTCCTCTTTGAAACCATTTCCATTGTGACTCGAAGGTTCATGCACCATGCAAGGGTGACACATCAGGACTCTGCTGGCTGAGTTATCACTAAGCACATCTCCTAAGTGATGAGGTGCAAATGCCAGTCTAAAAATGCCCCTCATATCCACAAACCTCAGGAAGAAACATGCTGACAGTTCTCCATATTCACATGCAATTACACAAAAAGAAACTGAGTGAAAATAAGATCCTGAGGCACTAAAGAGGTGACACAAGTAATAGACAGAGAAATCGACTTTGCATATTCCTATTTCACATAATGCCCCTGATAAAAGACCCTGGCTCCAGGACAAACAATGCATCATTAAAATGAGGAGGAGGGATCCTCTACTTTCAGCGGTTAACCCAAGACTCAGAGAACACATTTTACCTTGCTCCAGTCAGTATGTGGCAAAGTCAGGCCCAAGCATTTTTCCACTTCCTCATCCAAGCTTTTTACCTGCAAACTTTGGAGAGGACAGAAAGTCCTTTTGGACCAAGTTCAGTCTGTCTTTACAATACCTGCCAGAGACACAGCTCTGCTTGTGGTTGTGTCTCCTCCTGAAGTTCAGCTTATAAGGCATGGCATGACTGCAGTGACATTTAGGTCCACCTTGGCAATGGTGGCTTTGGTGCAAACAGCACCCATTCCTAATAACACAGAATTACAGGAATCTGCCTTGGCTCTCAAATCTGCTTTAGCTCAGACTGACTTCATCTTCCTCCACCTCATAACTAGATTCTGAATGGCTTTTAAGTTAAATTAGAAGATACTTGCACATTCCAGGTAAAAACCATCATGATTATTAGTATAACTTCAGCAATTAAAACTCATATAAAATGCACTGACATATACTTACA
This sequence comes from Nicator chloris, assembly GCA_013400495.1. NCBI lineage: Eukaryota > Metazoa > Chordata > Aves > Passeriformes > Pycnonotidae > Nicator > Nicator chloris. Next base: position 79,545 of record WAAE01016477.1, on the reverse strand, counting down.
TAAAAGAGGATAATTTTTTTGTGCTCCACCAAAGCTTTGGTTTCATCTAAGACTAGACTTGCAGTTATTCTAAATGACCTTCTGAAATGAAAGTTCATTTGTTAAGAGTCATTTTGGCCTTGACAGCATGTATGGAATTCTTCTCAGTACCTTATCCATGGCTTCTTAAGTTCCTCTCAGAACTAGGTTAAGGTCTTGCCTCCTACTAAAATTTCAGTCCCATGGTAAAAGTTGAATGTTAATGGAATATTTATTTCAACCTGTGGCAGCCTACTTCCTCTTTCACCTTTTTTAGGATACAACATCTGCAGTGACTTGCATGAGCCAGGTGATCCAGGCAGTTTCTGCTGAAGTCCTGGTCATTATGGCTGGTCTTCCATAAGCATTCTCACATTCTTGCCTTGATAACTGGCATCTTCCAAGCTATTGCCTAGCATAACATCCTAATTTCATCTGAAATAGAAAATTAGCCTAGGCTTTTTTTCATAAGATGTATTTTTCTTAATAGTGGACTTAAACCACACAAATTACACATCAAAAGTACGTCCTTTTCATTTGGAGCAGGCAAGGCAAAATTAAAAGACTTTGCTGTGTCTCCAGCTGAGAGATTCAGAGGCACAGCTGTAGCTGATTCCTGGTGTCTCAGCACGGCTGTCAGCTGAAGCTGCTGGTACCCTTCTGCAAGCAAACCACGATGCATGAGGGGTATTGCATGGAGTTCATTGCACGAATGAACACATACAGAGAATCTTACAGAAGGAAAGGCTGCTTAAGAGTAAAGTTCTTCAATGTACAGTATGGCTTTTTTAACCAGCTTCCTAAAATAAGGCCTTGGATTATTCTCATGAGAATGCACAAACCAAATCACAAGAACTTCTTGGCAGCAAGGAGACACAAAACAAGGGCATAATTTTTGTTATAATCTGTATTATGCCATTTTAACTCTGGTGAAGTTCAGTCTCGTTTTTACTGAATGTTAACAAATCTGAACTAGCTCTAAATAGGCTTAACTCCTTGAATAGATTAGCTGTAGATTTAAACCCTATGTGAACAGTTAGTTTTGTTAAAGAATTAACACTGGTGTATTTCATCTTCATTTAGTAAAGTTCTAAGTTAAATGAAAAGGAAAAATATAAAACTTTAGTCATGTACATTTAAAAAAGCATAGGCATTATAGTTAAGTTCACATGGGCAAGGTTTAATGCATTCATAAAAGAGATTGCATTTGATCTGATTATGTTGAATTAAAGATAAATTATATCTAAAAAAAACCTCTAGGGAGAAGAATGAGGATCACAGAGAGTTTTTTAAGTAGTTTTAATTAATTTTCTAAATATGTTTACTTTGCAGCTCATAGAAAATTGATATTCCTATAGCTTCCCTCAGTGAAACAAGCCTTCCTCAAGCTGTGATAAGTGCTTCTCAACATTTCAGTCTGTTGGAAAATTTATACCTTTAATGGTATGCACCAATTCATTTTTTTTCTCGTGATGCATAGCAATCCAGAACTTACCCCTAAGGTAACAACATACAGTCAAGAATTTTAGCTTGCTCCGAGCTCAGTTGGGATAGGTTCCCTGGGAGGCTTCAAGGGAAGATGAAGGAACTTGTGAGTGCTGTCAGTTTTTCAAGGACACTCTACTGGAAACACAAAACCAGTTCATGCTGTTTAAGGGTAAAGAAAGTAGGTGGAATAAGAGACTCCCTTGGCTTAAATGTGAGCTTTTGAGTCTGCTCAAAACCAAAAGAGAAGCATACCAGAGATGGAAAACCCATGGAGAACTACAAGGGCATTGCCAGGGTGAGCAGATGCAGTTACTAAAGCAAAAGCTCAGCTGACATTGAAATTGGCCAGAGAGGTCAAAAAAACACAAGAAAGGGTTCTTAGGGTACATGAACAAACAGAAGGAAATACTGGCCCACTGTTAAGCAGCAGAGGTGAATTTGTCACCCATAATGCTGAAAAGGTAGAGATTCCCAACACATTCACCTGTCTTCACCTTGGGACACAGGTCCTGGGATCAAAAATCCAGGTTTATCCAAACACCGACAGACACTGTCAGGGAAAGAAGAGCTTGTCTGTGAACTGTCACAGGAGCCTGACCCCTAAGAAGTGATGGGTCCTGATGTTACACGTCCAAGGGTTTTAAGAGAGCTGGCTGATGTTCCAAGGATGAGCATTCCAAGGACACTCTCCATAATCTTGGAGAAGTTGTGGATATCAGGGGACATCCCAGAAGACTGGAAGAAGGCTAATGTCACCCCATCTACAAGAAGGGTTCAAAGGAGGATCCAGGAAATTACAAGCGTGTCAGTTTTACTCCATTCCCTGGGAAAGTTGGGGAACAAATTCTGGGGGCTATCACAAGTCAAATGAAGCACATGGTTGGGAAAAGCCAGCAGGGATTCACCAAAAGCAAGTCATGCTTGACAAACCTGATCACCTCCTGACAACATGATGACCTGCTCAGTTGATGTGGGGTGAGCAATGGACGTTGTCTCCAGGGCTTTTGATATGTTTTTCCAGAGACTTCTCCTAAAGTAATGGATGCAGTAGGATCTAGACAAGTGGTCCATGCAGTGGATGGGGAACTGGCTATCCAGACACAGCCAGGGGATGGTGGTAAATAACTCCTTTTCAAACTGGCAGCCTGTGACAAGTGGGGTCCCCTAGGGATTGATATTGGGCCTATGTCTGTTTAATGTCTTCGTAAGTGATGTGGAGGATGGGATCAAGTGTGTCCTGACAAAGTTTGCTGAAAATACCAAACTGAGAGGGGAAAATGGACACTTCGGGAGGGAGAGTCACCCTGCAGGAAGACCTGGATAGGCTGGAAGAGTGGGCTGCCAAGAACTTTATGAAGGTCCACAAGGACAAGAATTTGTACCTGGGAAAATACAATCCAGGAATGCAGCAGAGGTGGGGATCTGGCTGGCTGGGGACCAGCTCTGTGGCAAGGGACCTGAGGGTCCTGGTAGACAGCAAGCTCAGTATGAGTGACCAGGGTGCTGCTGCTGCAGCAAAAAAAGCCAAGGAAGGCTGGCCCAGGGTCCCTTCAACGTGGTACTGTGTGATACTAGGATCAAACTGAGATCTTACAGCCAGTAATTAGTCAGCCCTACATAACTGGATGTCATTCACTGTGGATGACTGGTCTGCTTTTTATAGAACATACCTGAAATTATTCATCCTTATTAGAAATGTGGTTCAATAAACACCTTAAAATAAGCTGTAACAGAATGAAAAACTTCCAGCCAGAAAAAATATGCATAGGAAGAAAATTTCACACCCAAAATGGCAAAGAATTTTGAATGTTTCTGTTAAAACACTAAAAAAGATCAACACAAAAGTTTAATGATGTAGTCTCAAGCTTGCAGACACAGGAAGCATGCTACCATAAAATCAGGGGAAATGAATTAGCAATCTAGAGACCAGATGGTTAGTATTTACTTGCTGACATAACACCACCAAATGTTCCTAAATTTCTTTTTTAAATTTGTCTTTCACATTACATTATCAGCATAGGAACTGATCTTGCAAACATATACATAAAGATTTCAATATATTTGTTAATTTGGGTAGTCCTGTTGACTTTAGAACAGGAGACTGTTCACAGAACCAGGCTGTTAACTTAAAATAAGTCTACAGAGTTGTAAACTATTTGCCTACACCGAATTGGGCAGTCTAAGTCTGGGAAAAAAAATAAAATCCTGTATACATGTTTTTGTTCTGGTTTTGTTCTTTGCAAGAGAGAGCAGTTTATGGAGAATATGATAAAAGACAATCCCTGTCCATAAATATATCTCCTGGTCTGGTGGACAACTGTTAAACTTGGCAGGGCCTGAAATAAACTGAAATCTTAAAATGCTTCTGCAATTTGTAGTCAAAGACTAAAAAGAAAAAAACATTTACAAACATTTTAACCCAGTAAATTTTTAATACCAGCAGAAAATGCTTCTTAATTATAACAGGATCCTCCTACAAAGTACTTAACCTCTCTCCTCTGTGAAAAATATCTTTGATTCCAAATGTTTGTTCAGATACTTATTTTTTTCTGGTGGGAAAAACTGTCACTCCTTGCTCTACACTGTTTGTAATTTAAGTTATCTGTAGGGGCTCTCTATTCAAGATATACAGAATTTCACTAGCGCTAGCTTTTCATACTCTAAGATTGCTCCTTCAACTTTATATTTTTTCTTTCATTTTCACTTTCTAAAGTGTTGTGTTTCCTCATCCCTGTCACTGTTGGGGTTTTTTTGGTGGCATTTACATTGTCCCTTTGTCCAACCTATTTTTTCCCATCTTTCATCAAAATCAGCTTCTCAGTTGCTTGCATGTTTCTCGACGACTCGCTTTCTCATCTGCCTCCTCAGGTTCCTTTTCCTCTGTTGTCACATCACTGACAAAGTCACCTGCCTCCAGGCAGTGTATTTCCTCCCCTATTTAGCTTTTCCATTTGCACCATCTGCGTGTGTATATGTAATACAAGCATTTCATTCAGTGAAAGTGATATCAAACTGAGTTGACCCTGTTATGGCCCTGAAAATAAGAAAATTGTTTTCCTATGCTTCAGTTTCTTTGTTGATCACACTTCTAGAAGCCATGAGGGAGTTCCTTTAATGTCATAGTTAAAACGATAAACTTGGGTAGCCCCTCATGTGCTCCCCTTGAATACTTATTATACTCAACTCTCTACTCATACAGACACAGAAGCAGTGTCTGTCTCTGTTTTGCAAAGCCAGGAATTCCACCAAGAATTTTAATTCTAGGCAGGTCTTTCAAGTTATCACTTGTCTGAATAGCACAAACATTCAAATATCTGTACCTGCAGCTAACTGTCCCATGCAGATGAAAAGGCTGTGACTACCTTAAACAAAAAAAGAAAGTTTTTTTCCCACAAAAAAACATTCAACCTGTATTTTTCAAGTAAATGTTAAGTCTTTAGAGGAACAAAAGAAACAGCAGCAAAAAGAAACCATGGGTAGGTGGGGAATTTTCAACTCGTCAAAAAGCATTAGGAAAGTTCTGTCATACATGCAACTTACAATATTTGTCTATAGCTTTGCCGTGTTCACTCTCTAGGCAAAAACAGGGCTCAAACACAGGTAATCTGCATGGATGGGAATAAAGCCTTTTGATAAAGAGATGATTTAAAATTAAACTTCTAAATGTAACTACTAAAAGAGACATATTATATAGAAAAAGAAATCTCACAACCACCAGAAAACACCATTTCCTTTAAAGCAGTTCTGTAAGACAGTGTTCAGAGTCTCATCTGGAATGCTGTGTGTCATTCTGGTCACTCACCCTTAAAATGGATGAACTCAAAAGAGCAAAATTAGCAAAAGAGTCATCAAAATCCTACCTTATAAAGGAGTATTATCCATCAGAAGAAGGGTTGCAAGGGGCATGACCTCTGGCTCTCAAGAGTAAATGCTACATAAAGCAGCAAAATCAGTGTTGATATAAGAAGAAATTGGTATCAATTAATCAGGAATTATCCTAGAAGCAATCTTATAAACTGCATTTACCTGTCTGTAATGCAGCTCTTCATGTAATTCTGGGGACAAAACACGTAACTCATTTTAAGATACAGGTCCACACATTTACAAAAGGGATTATATGACGTGGTTCCTTGTGGTAGCAGGCAAGGAATAAGATTTTCTCTATTCTTATGTTCCTACAGATCTGGAGCTGTAATAACATGGAAGGAGGGGGGCTACCTACTCTACAGTACAAGGTTCAGCTGCGCTGCCATTGTTATTGCTCATTAATTGGATTTAATTGCTATATGATTCAAGTAGATAGTAATAGTAAATACTGTTAATTCCTGTGGAGTCAGGGGAGAATTTCTTTATATCTTGCTGTAAACAAGTTAAAGTGTTAGGAAGCACTAAACGTGTAGCCCACCTGAACCTGTGAGAGATCTACATCTGAAATGTGTAAAACTATCTTTGCAGAATCAGAAAAGAAACCTGGCATTTTTCCAATCATGCAATCACTGCAATAAAGGTGGAGTGACGGAGTTACTTTGTTTATATTTCAGCAGCCACCATGTTCTCAAAGTTCAGTCTTCTACTACATTTGCCTTATCCTGTTATCATTAAATAAACTCTGTAGGACTAGGCCACATTTAGATATTTAATAATTCTTAATCTTCATACCTGGAGGATCTTCTAAGAAATATTTCCACATATTATTAATTTGCTTGGTGAGTATAACCTTTATCCTGTTCAGCAAACATAATTAGAGATTAATTTGTTGTGTCAGGGATTTAAAATATTTTAGCTCACCTTTATATAGGAAACAACACATTACATTATATAGGAGAACACAAACACCTTTAAAGATAAAGTTTCAAGAGGGGACATTATTCAATAGCGAGAATGGAAAATGGCCTGAGTTCCTGGTACTAATTCTTTAGTTTCTATACTGGAATCCGACCTTTGCTCTTGCCTATACAGTAAAACAGGCAGAAATATGGGGTTTTTAAGGAGAACACAAAAGAAAAAGGCATATAGGAAATTCTGCCGGCCAATTTTCGAATTTAAGTGAAAGATTATTTAAATGTCACGTTTCATGGAGGAGCCAGAGGCGAGCTGGTGCCCCTTTTCAGCTCCCTGGGTACAATCCTCCGTGCCTGCGGCTCCCTCGTGTGGTGCATCCCTGTCCACCGGGCATCAGCACAGCGGATCCTGGCCCTGCGATCAGTAACTGCGAACCTCTCACCGTGGTTATCATTCCCGGTACCCTTTGCTGTCCCAAAGCATACTATCTGTCCAGCAATAAGGAGTAAGTTTCTTCTTTTCTTTATTTCATTTGATAGACATTATATATATGTATATACACACAGTACAATACTTTTCTTTTGTGATAGAGAATAAATGAAAGTTTTCATTGCTGGTTGGTTGGTTAAGTCAACAGATTCCAGTTAATAATGAGAAAAAAATTAAATGTTTAATATCAAAAGCAACTTCAAGTATCTTCTATCCATTTTAGTATTCAGTATATAGTAAGGTGGCTTGGGGGGGTTCTTTTTTATATCAAAAAATGTATTTGAATAGACTATTTTTACCCTCATACTTTAGAGTGCTATTCATATCAGGCATGGAGTTTAAAATGATGTATATCATGGTCCCAACTAGCTCTTCACAAGAATCATAGGTCACTTATACAATCAGGCATATGTTTCAAAACAGGGTTTAATCATCAGCATAGTCAAGGTGCAATAACCATGTTTAGAAATGCACTATTTCATTCTCCTAAAACAGATTAAGCTGCAGTCCTTGATGTGAAGCAATATACAACACCACTGTTTGCAAAACAATACCTGACTTAGGCATAAATAGTACTTCAGTTCCCCGAGCTATTTATCCCTTAACCTTTCTGTATAAAAATAATTCAACTTAGGCATATATTGCACTAATTTTATCATACTGGATAGCTCTTGCCCTGCATTATGTTTTCTTTGCTGAACTAGGATTACACTAGGGTTTTAATTTCCATGGAAAACCTGGGAATAGGGCAACAGACACACATACAGTGTGCAATAAATGGTTATCTATAATAGCAATAGTAATCTCAGAGGCATTCACAAAGGAAACTACACATTAGACTTGGAGATCATTTTCTCCAGTAGATTCATCATTCTCTCCTGTAACTGTAAACTTTGAACTTGAATGATGTTCTGCTGATCCAGGATCCTGCGCACTTCTCTACAGGTTTCCTCCATAGCTCTACTCAACTTCTTTTGTTCTTCCAACATGGCTTCCATTAATTTTAGCTTCTTCTTTTGGAAACTGCAGTTTTGCATTTTTCTTTTCTTAACTGGTCTTTCTTCAGCTCTGAAATGTGAATATTTGTTAGAAATTAAAGTCATGTTTATAAAAAGAAAGAACCCAAAAATCGATAGCATATTCTTGGCCAAGCTACAGCCTAGTCATAGTTTGTGCCAAAACATAAGTATTTAATGTATTATTGCATAGTGTCACAGATTGGAAAAAAAAAAAAAAGAAAGAAAGAAAAGAAGTTTTGCATCTCATTGTTTTTAATAAGAATTTTCCCTGCAGAATGCCAGGCTTTTTTTTTTTTCCAATTTTGACTTGTCTTACACATTGAATTTATACGCTGTACTGAGAGAGACATTTGGCTTATCTGGCCATTGAAACTCCAATTTTAAAGCTGCAATAACCATCCCAATCCAGAGAAAGTGCTGCACGGTTACATGTGGTGGTACATATCTTACAGCTTGTTTTTTAACGCATTGCATCAGTAAGCCTGGTCCACTCCAGAATATAAGTCTCAGAATTTGCCCTTGTGCCAACACACAGCAGTGGCACTGACCACTGGGTTTTTTATATCCCACCACAAAATATAAACAATGTAAAAGCCTGAAAAGACAGAAAACTACCTGGGGGTGCTGGCTGGCAGTGGCTGAAGATCAGCCAGGTGTGCCCAAGGTGGCCAAGAAGGCTAATGGCACCTGGCCTGGATCAGCAACAGTGTGGCCAGCAGAACCAGGGCAGTGACTGTCACCCTGTACTCGGCACTGGTGAGGTCACACCTCCAATCCTGTGTGCATTTTTGGGCCCCTCACAACAAGAAAAACATTGAGGGGCTGGAGCATGTCCAGAGAAGGGCAATGGACATCCTCATCTGAAATACGCAGAGCTGCCATGTGGAATTTGGGGAATATTTTAAGAATTTCCTCTATGCTTTATCGTGCTGGGTTTCTGTTTTGGAACAGAGATAAACATGGCAGTAAAGACAGTGCTCTCAAGGTGTAAAGGTCACATGGCTGTTCTAACTTCGGGTGACAGAGCAGCACAGTCAAAACCAGCCCACGTGGCACACAAGTGAGAACACACACACACAGATCTGTGTCAACCTGCAGCCCAAGAAGGAATCATGCTAAAATGTGAAAGAGGAAGAAAGGCAAGTAGAAGGCATATGTGGAAATGTACTACACATCTGAGAAACCTCCAGTCAGAGCTGGATAACTCCTTTCCTAACTTAGAGATCATGTCTTCATTTACACTTTTTGTAACTCCAGACTGGAGTCCCCAACATCAAAGATATCTGATGATGTGTCTTGAAGTCCCTTGACACAAACAGCAATCTCAGTTGTGTTCTGCCAAATGCAGTATCCTTTCTAGGTGAAATGCAATAATGAGATAGTACAGTTGTGACTAGTATGCCATGTCAACATGCTGCAGATTTTAAGACATCCTTGAATAAGGATAACTTGAACTCTTGAGGAATGTGTTTTTATTAATGTGAAGAAGGGTAGTGGGGGTGAGGTCACTCAGCTGTGGCAGATTTGTATCATAATTTGATTCATGTTCTTATCCTACTTGACAGGCTTTGTGCAGCAGTGACTGTGACATTCAGATCTGTCAGCAGGAGAGATAAACAATCCTTAGCACCTGAAAGGCTTAATGCAAATATAAGAAAAAGACACAAGCCCCTTGACATTTAAGAGTGCAGTGACCCAAAAAGGGGGAGATACTATCTACTTTGGAAGGTATAAAACAAACTCAGCTTTGCAGGTTCTATATAGCATATTTGATTTGGGGCATCAAATAAATGTGGATAAAATAAATACACGTTGCTCTGCTCAAACTGTGGGTCTTTTCAAACTGTGGGTCAAGCTTACTGCTGATCCCTGAAATTATCACAATCTTGTAAGAATCTGTCTTGGCTAACACTAAAACACTAAATTTGTCTCCCTTAACTCTAAGGGCCAGAATTACTTCAAATGTGGTTCTCAAAGAAGTCAAGCAAGTGGAAAATATCTACAGCAGTCTAAGGACAACACAATCTGGTATTCCAAGGTTCCTATCACTGTAGTCACATTCACAAAGAACAGGTGCTTTCTGGTAGGCAGAGCAAGAAACTTTCTGAAATGGTGACATTATTTTAGCCAAAATCACATTTTGAATTTAAACTTGTCTTCACAGAGGATTTAAATGTTGGAAACTTGATGAATTGCTATTCTCTTCCCCACACACCATTAGAAAGCTGTGGTAAGACCTCTTTTCTTGAAACCAGTACAAACTCATTCCACAAGAGGGCTTGTGTGTTGTAAATGTAAGCACACGTGAGAATGGTCCTTAATAAGGAATGAGAGAGAAAATCTGAGGCTTGTCAATGGTACTGAGATGCAGTGAGTATGGTGTGTCTTTCTTGGTAACAGTGACCACCATTTGATACAACCCATTAAAACCATTTGGGTTTTAATTTCAACTGAGACAACAACAACAAATATAACATTAAAAAAAACCAAGATGGAGTGATTTAGACTGAAATATCTAAAATAAGCCTTATTTTTAAGAGAAAAGAATCTTTGAAGTGTTTTCCTAGAGTCTGTAAAGGAATTTACCTGTTTTTCAGTTAAATCCATCAAAGAACTGTAAGACATGAAACCATACATCCAAGACAGTAAGTTCCTTGCACAGCTCCAGAGAGAAAAGAGTAGCAAATTTTTACTGTCAGCAGTATCTGCAGTCTGCTGATAACTAAAAAAGTACTCATTGAAGAGTGCTAGCTCAGAACTATTTTTCAGCACAGAGATGTGCCCCCAAAAGCAATGACACAAGGATTCTTCAAGGTCTCCCAAGAACTCTCTATATTTGTTTACAGTAGCAAACACAACTTGGTAATTAGCCTTCATTGAAAAGAAATACTTATTTCAGAAATTTTCAGAAAGCCTCAGCTTTGGTGATGGTCCCAATCTCTTTTTCTCTCCACTGACTGATAGTGAAAGGGTTCTATGGTCACTCTCCAGTTCACAGTAAGGAACTGGCACTTACAATCCTCTCCTCTTGCAGAATAGCTGCTGAAAGGGAGCTCTTGAGAAGGTCCTACAAAAGAAGGCTCTAAAGAATCTAATTTACAAGCGAACAGCACGTGCAACATGAAAGAATGGAAAATGTCCAGTGATGCCCATCCAGTGATTAGTTATTTGAATATTCAAGTGTTTCCTCAGATACTGAGTCATCTTTCTTGAGTTCTAGGTATCCTGGGTAGTATGTCAGAGACCCCTCTGTGTCAATAAATTTTATAACAAATTCAGTAGGGAAGCAGGGATAGGAATATGGGTTCAGCACCAAGTAACCCAAGCAGCATCAGTATCCTCAAACAGTTCCAGCTAGGAGCATGTCTACTTTGCCAATGTATAGGCACAAGAATAAGCAATGACTGATGATTGCTGTAGCATCAATCGGTTCCTGTTGCCCATTCTCTGTGTTACATTTCTGTGCAGCCAACACCTCTGTGACTACAGGGGTGCAGCAGATCCTGACAGCATCCACAAGCTGCTGAAGAAGCACTTCCCTCTTTGCCAAGCCTAGTCTCTGAAGGTAGATTTTGAGGACAATCTCAGGAAAGCAGGGTCTAGGGAAGTAAGGACCTCAAATACAATTTTCTGGTACTCTTCTGCTGGGTTTCTCTGCCTACAGCAGAGATTGGCATTGGCATTCCTCTGACCACATGAACCAAGTGTGGAAGAGCTCTGACACTGGGACTATATTCCAAACAAAACCTCACAAAGCTATTTCCCTGCTATACTCTAAAACAGACAGGCAGGGTTCCAAGAAAGCAAACCAAGGGAAAGAAATTGTTCCATCTCACCTAGGAGACTGAGCAGAAATGACTGTGTGTAATGGACATGAGCGGGAACAAAGCAAAACCTCCAGATACAATCATGCAACATATTAGGCAAGTCTCAAACGCATTTGCTGTCTGCCTACCTAATACCAATTTAATTCATTGTTCAATTAAAAGTTCTTTGATTGATTGCTTACACTTGTCCAATACAGCTTGTTTCAGGGATGTATGTGAATAATTAATGAAGCAGGAGTTGAATACAAAGAGTTCTCTGTTTATCACAATGTATTATCTTCACAAAACCCTAACAACAATTCCTCATTTCTGACTACTTCATGGCACACAGGTCTCCAGTACCATCAGTTCTTAGAATTTATAGCTTTTAACACCTAAAAGCTGTTTCTCACTGGTTTGAGGTTTTTTAGCTACATACAAATCTGAGCAGACCTCCATAATCCATGTCTTTATGAAAAAATTAACAATGGTCTGGATATAAACAGTATTAATATTAGAGATGATATAAAGATCTTCAGAACATAAGGACTAAGGATGAGGCAACCTGGATGTTCTGGTAAACTAGGCTCATTTAATCATTCTAATGCATTCAGGAATTAATGAGACTCATCCTTGAAGTAAAGCACAGAAAAGAACCACAAAAATGGCTTGGAGCCTGGGCAAAGCACCTTGCTAGGATAACAAGTCTGCATAATGAGTTAAAATGCACTACATAATGCACATAGCCTAAAGCTCAAACTTCTTTGTAGATGATGCCCATTCAGATTTAAATAGCCATAGCATGATTTTAGAAATAATAAAGTCTTTGCCAAAGATATTGTTTCCCAAATTGGCATCATCACCAAGTTTTAATGCACTTCTTTGAATCCATATCTTGGCTAATTCATGTTACCAACTCTTAATTTTTCTTCCTGTGTGAACCTTCGGTACCAAATTAATTAATCTACATTTAAAAATTAAAAAATACCGAAGACAATACAATCATGGCACACAACCACCGTGCCAGAAAGCAAAAAATAATGAGAGGTTCTCCAGTATACTGAAAAGAAAGGTAAGTAGAAGTAACATCTGAAAGTTTCATTCACTAAATTCACATTAGAAAAAAGGGACTGGTTTAAAGAAGGGTTTGCTTATCACTAGAAAGAAGGGAAGAGTGAATTCCCCATCTTCTGAATTTATCAGGTCTAGACCAGACATCTAGTGTTTCCCAGAGTCAAACAAATCATAGGAACAAAGAAGTGGAGGACAGCAGAGACGGGGCCTCCTGAGTGCAGAAGTGCCCTGCTGAGGGAAGGATGTCACAGAACCCTCTCCACAACACTTCTGGGCTCCACATCAGAATGACCAAATTCAAATGGTATCTAACAAGAAGTCAGACTGGATACCACAGTGGTTTTATTATGGTCTTTTAATCTATGACAGTAACTCTTTCATCCCCATTTTCAGTACAACAGAAATGGCAGAACACATGAAGTTTGAACTACATTCACAGCCTCTATAATTATGTTCTGTCATTTTACTATGAAAACAAAGATCATAAATTAACCCACAGGGTGAAAAAACACTGTTTTCAATTAGATAAAAAGTCATTTATAGTGGTATCAGGAATTTGGATTTTAAAAGTTTAAGCTGCAGTACAAGACTCCACCACATTGCATTATATTTTATGACCATAATAGAATAATTCTATTATTGTCAGATGTTTTGTACTATACAACAGTGTTAGAGCAGTGTTAGAACAATACTAAGCAAATATCAGATGCCTCTTTAAAGGGATTCAAAATGTTTTCCTCATCTACACACTTGAAACAAAAATTAAAATTCATTTTATCTCACATTAATTGTATTATCACTAACCAGAAAAATCTGGGTTTTGTAAGAAGGTCCCAAACGCAAAATTTTTCAAACAGAATGCAAAGAAAACCAGTTTCAACTATTTTTAGCTTGATAATATGTATGTACTGGTTGAAGCATAAAACTTGACATTTTTCGCTATCATGAAAGCTAAACATCCAATTGAAATTTTTTTAAGCTATAATTTATATAGCCAAGTAGCCTCTTGCTATATTCAAAGATACTGAGGAAAATACAAAGATACTACTAAAGCTGTGTTGGAAAGTTTAAAGGAATAACAGGGAAGTTTTCAGAAGCTGAAAAGTTATTTAAAAAGAACTACTGTTTGAAAGTGTTTTTCCCTACCATTTGTTGCCATAACATTAGGATTTTTATTACTGAAGAAAAGAATCCCATAACGTAGGTTGTAAAATATATAGCTGCAAAACACATCCGTATTTTACAAATAGACATGAGTGTGTATTTTTCAAAATATGTTTCAAAGTAATTGTTTTGTATAGCCATGAAGTGGAAAAATAGGGAAATTTAGGACCTAAAACATTCTTTTGATTTCAATTCCCAGAATTGTCTTTAGTTCCTTTTTTGAATCTGCTGGATCAATTGTCTACTGTTCAGAGGCAAGGGCATTGATAAAATAGCCAAGATGGACTCAAATTTTTGTATGCTAATTCTTTTCTCTCTTGTTGGCTAGAGAAGAAATTGCTTAAGATGAAAATTGTTTCCTCAATTCATAATTTTCCATTTGTAACTCTAAAAGAACTAACTTCCTTGTCTAACCATGGCAGCGCTAAGTGATTTTAACCCATGTGGTATCATTAGCAAGCACTGTATTTTCTTCTGGCCAAGAAAGGGTTTCCTACTCTGCTCTCATTCATCAGCCTAAATTAAACAGGTCAAAGCTGGACAAGCTTTTCAAACCCCCGATGACTACTGGAATAACACTTTTTCTCCTTCCAGACACATGCTCCATTATCACAAGTGGTTTCTAATTTTTAATCTGATCACAATGCTCACCTGTAATATTACACTGATCTCTCACGTGGTATCTACTGCTCAACTTCTTTTTTTTTAAAAACAGGAGAACTGTATTTTAACTTGCAACCGTGTAACTGTCTTGCTGTTAAATGATATGCACAATATTCTGCTGCACAAAATCCTTTCATAGTGGAGACAGCGAGAGCATGGCTGAATTCCTAAGTTATGGAGGTCCTGAGAGCTGCCCTGCCCTTCCCTCCAGCTCCCAGACCCTCCTGAGCCATCCAGAGCAGCCACTCCTAGCAGGGAACAGCAGCAGTGTAAGGGCTGAGTGGCATCACCTGCCCCAGACTTGCAGCCAGCTGAAAGCCAGCCTGTGCCACTAGGGGCTAGATTTAAATCAGCTGCAGTTACTAAATTTAGCCAAGTAAAGCTAAAATAGTTTTTACCCGAACAGGTTAGGTTATTTCCTTGGATAAAGTTTAAAAAAAAAAATAAACAAGCCCGTGAACCTGAAGCTGATTAAAATGCATCATAGCCTAAATTTTCCAGAGCTTATAATTTAGTGACTGATTTAAGTCCACTTTAGCTGTAAATGAAAGCATCTACACGAGAGCGGAGCTCCACCTGCAAACTGTGGGCACAACAGAAGTGGGTTTGGGGTTGATTAACTTGATCTCTGTGAGGGCTGTCTATGTTCTGTAGTGAAGCCTGGTGTGGTGACCTCTGTCCTCTCTTATGGTACAAAATCTGTTGTCCTGGAGTTGTCCCTAAGCTGAAAAAACTTAACATCCAGTATTTTTAAAACCTTGATGTTATCAAGTAGTCGAGTGAATAAACTCCACAATGTTTGTGGAAATGTGACCTTCTGATTAAATATTAAATAATGTTATTGTAAATCCAATTGGGAATAAAGTTATTGCATCTGAAATGTGAATGTGGAGTTTGCAAATCCTGAAGCCAAGAGAGTTTGTGTATCAGGAATATCAACTATTTATGGTGAAACAGGATGAAAAAAAATTGTTGCTTGTGAACAAAAAGGTTGCTATAGTTCAAAAGTTATGCACCCTAATAGATATTTGTTGCCAAAAAAAGAAAAAGTTTTAAAAAATAATCAGCTATTGAAGGACTATTTGCTTGCTTGAATGATTGAATGAATTTACCTTAGTTTTATTCATCCAAGAGTGGGTCTGGAAACAATAATTCAAACTTGCTTGGTTGGTTCTTCTTCCAGCTCAACGTCTTTACAGCTGTGTGACTGACAGGTAATTTTACTGTTACAGTTAAAGCCTCACAGACTCCTGATAAGGATCTCTAGGATCAACTTTTTTCCTGCCAGAAAACTGTAATCAACTCTTATTTCACACCACTCTGGATGAAAAATGAGACCAGTAAAGTCTAAAATTTATATCAAGGAGTACAACCCTTCCTTTTGTTAAAAGGCTGCCTTCCAGGGAATTCCAATCATATCCAAAAAAAAAAAAAAAAAAAAAAAAAGGAATCACGTTTGCATCTCAAACCAGCATTTACTTCGAAAAAAATTACATTCTCAATTGTATTTAAAATGTTACAACGTACTTTCAAACTGCATGAGCAGCTTTGCAGTGTCCACAGAAATATTTATTTTGCATCTTTTCACCATTTTAATAATAATTGAAGCCAGAGAAATTTCATGCTTATATCAAAAGCAAAACTAGAGCAAGCCAAAAATCATCTAAGCAGTATGTTATATCTCTGATTGCACCGCAGGACTTTCTTGAACATGCCTGTACTCCTTTTATGAACACTCTCCCTGATGTGAGCCGTGACATGCATGCTGAGTTTTGGCAATAATATACAACTTTTTGCCCAGTTCTCCTACTCTCTTCCAGCCTTTCATAAAGGAATAAAGAAAATGCCCTAATTCAGCAAAGTGGCTGAGATTGGGGAACAGATCTCATTTGTGATTTACAGAAAAAATACAAGAGCTGTTAGAGAAAAATGTGTGTGAGGGTGTTCTCTTTAAACGGCAAATTTGGTTCATTCTGCAAAATACTAAAAAGAGGAGAAAATAGATGCTACCTCAGCTTGTAAGAAAGCAAGCTTGATGAGCTCTCTGAATGTTCATCTTCAAAGCATTCTTCCCTTCCTTCATATGTAAACTGGTTATATGGCAAATACAGAGGTGTAGACTTAGCTGATGGAGACTGTGAGGCCTCTGTCTGTGATGTAGAAGGACCTGGCTGCTGATTTTCATGCATTTTCACATCGCTGTGGTCTGTCACTTTGGATAAGATCCTATCAATGGTTTTGTAGTAAGGCCAGTCAGGTGCCACAGTTTCACTGTCAGTCATGCATTTTAATTTCCTGTAAGAAAAGGCATACAACATTAAAGTTTGTTTTCCTGCAAAAAGTACTTTTCATACAGATATATCTCAAAACATTTGTTCTGGTCACATTTAGGAGTCAAACTGAATGCTTTTAATGAGAATAAAATTAGACACTTTCCTTCCTTAACCTCCAGTGAAGTCTTTCAGGTTCTTTTCCTAGGTTTGACCTGTTATAAAAAGTTGCATGTAAATGCCCAATGAAATTCAATACAAATAAAGAACATTACAACTTCTAATGGAAACAAGACTGTGTTGGTGGTCGAATAATTTTCTCCCCCTTAAAGAATACCCAACTAACCAATCTGACAGCAGTCCCTGACAACTGGACTAGGCAACACACCCCAGCCTTCACTAAACTGAGGGCAGCCCTGCACTTCCATGCTTTGAAGAATGAATATTTATATTCTATAATGAATACAAGTGGCTAGAAATATAATGCGTCTCCTTTTTCTAATATTGCCTAAAAGCCCTGAAACGCCTTGGTAAATGTCCTTGTAACAAGCATGAGATACAGACGTCTGTTCATTTGTTACAGAATAAAGATCAGGGTAGGCAAAAGTACAGAGTTTCATTAATTTACAGAAAAAAAGAAAAAAAGGCAAAAAGTACCCCAAAAAATCTCATTAAAACAGTTAATAATGCATTAGAAACAGCACGGAAAAAACATTACATTACAGTGGACTACCAAACATGACCTTGTCTTTCATGTGTCTCTTATTATGAGATTTATTATTCAGTCCTCAGACAAGTTCACTGCCATCCCAGTAGTTTACCCAGTGTTATTTTATTTTCTTTTACTGAGAAATATAAAACTGAGGTATATAGTCCTAATACACATCTCAAAGAAATTCCAGAGCCCAACTAGAGTCCCAAACTTTCTTTTCATTTGCCTCTCCCAGTTCGGATCTTGTTACTCCAAATCAAAATGCAGCATGGGAACACAACAGGAAAGGCAAGACCAATGACAAATGCCCCATTTTCATAAACCAGATTTCATTCAAATTAACAAAAAATTTGAACCAAATCTGATTCTCACAGCTAGAGGTTTGCATTTGCAGAAAAAAAAAAAAAAAAAAAAGAGTATAAAAACTATTCCTGGACACCTGGCCCACCCTTTTTTTCTTGAAGCCTCTCAGGTTTTCCCTTCTCAGAATCCATCCTGCCCACACCAGTCCTGCAAGGGGTAGACTTAAATAACATGTAAACGTGAAAAAAAAATGGTGCCAAACTTAAAAGTGAGAACTTGAAGTTCTTCCTTTTAAACTGCTGGCAGCCTAGAGTAAGGGGAAATCCACTAGTGAGAAAAGAAGGCAGTAAGATTTGCTTAGATTTTAAAGCCATTTAAGGATTCTTTTTTCCTTGTCCTTGCAAGGTCTGATGAGCTTTTCCAGCTATTTAGAAATGCATATCATAGTCCTGCAAAGCAAAGCCTCTCAGCCATCTATACTTTTATGCCCTCTATGCATTCAAAATTTTAATTTCATACATATTTCACAACCTACTGCTGCAATTTCATAGTCAGAGAATATCGAGCACAGCCTACAAATACATGCATATCCATCCAGCACAGACAGAAAAGAGCTAAACACGCCTGACAACAACCATCAATTAATATTGATTATTTTTAGTTCAATTGTTGAGGCTATTTGCATGAAAAATATACCAATTATGCCACTATAAGCTAGTAGCCAAGCCTACGTGCCACATTTGTTTGCCTGTGTTGAAACCTGCAATGTGTTCCAGCTATGGGGTTTGAAACTGAATTGCAATCATGCAGTGCATTCACCGTGGTCAGTCATCCCCAGGGGTGAGGTGGCAAAAGCCAGGGGTGACCTCTTCTCAGCCAGGCCACTGCCAAGTCCAGCAGCTGCATTCAGACTTCATGGGACGTGGTCTGAGCCTTTAGAACTGCAAAGCATTGTGCCAAAAATGGCAGGACAAGCTTAGAGCTGATACTCTGCTCTGGGAACAGGCTTGTATTCATGTCAGCCAGGAGCCCCAAGACCCCAGCAGCAGAGCTGCTGCCCAGCCAGGCTGTCCCCTTCCTGTTCTGGCCACCCCAGGAGGAGGACTTTGCATTTGTCCTTGTTGAATTTGATGGAGTCCCTGCCAGCCCATCTGTCTAGGCCCCTCTGAGTGGCATTCCTGCCCTCGCAGGTGCAGATTGCAGCCCCCAGCTTGGCATCACCTGCAAATCAGTGAACACGCACTCCACCTTCACCTTTGGATTGTTGATACTAAACAGGGCATGTCCCAGTACAAAACACCTGCAATCCTCCACTGGGAATGAGCCTCTAGGCAGAATACAAACCATTAACAACTACTCTGTGCCCAGACATCCAGATAGTTTTCTAGCCAGCTGGTAGACCTTCCATCTGCAGTGTAACATCCCAGATTGGATACAAGGATGTTCTTGGAGGCTGTGTTAAAAGGGTTTGTACTGTCAGACGAGACAATACTTTGTTCTACCCTCATCCACAGATCTAGACTTTTAAAAAGAAAGCAAGCAGGTCAGTCAGATGTGATTCAGTGCTGGTAAATCCATTCTGGCTATTCCCAGTCACCACCTTCTCCTTTACACGACTGGAAATTGCTTCCAAAACTTCTTGATCAATGATCTTCTAAGGACTTGAAGGGAAGGAGTCTTAATTCCTGTTCCTGCCTTTCTGAAGATTCAACAGCCTTTTTCTGGTCCCTAGAGACCTCCCTCAATCTTCACAAACTTTAAGAGATGATTCCTGACTTAGTCCTTTTCTACTGCTGGTATTTCTGATAACCCTACTGCAGGCACACCCTACTGAGACATCTGGCCAGTGCAGGCTGAAATAAAGATACCAAGTATCCTCAGCTTCAGTACTTGCATCTGCTTTCATTAAATCACCCACCCCTGTGGTGATTTTTGGGGCAACCCAGGTATACCTAGAGTCTGGGAGATGGCGTGATTGAGGGCAGTCCTACAGGGAAGGAGTTGGGGGTGCTGGTCAATGAGCTGGCAGCGTGCTTGTAGCCCACAAAGCCAACCATTATCCTGGGCTGCAGCAAAAGCAGCATGGCCAGCAGGTTGAGGGAGGGAATTCTGCTCCTCTGCTCTCCTGAGACCCCCACCTGGAGGGCTACAAAAATACTCAGAGGGCTGGAGCAGCTCTGCCACAGGGACAGGCTGAGAGAGTCAGGATTGTTCAGCCTGCAGAAGAGATGGGAAGACCTTATTGTAGATTCAGACTACACAGAAGGAAGAAATTTTTAATAAGAGTGGTGAGCCACTGAAACAGGTTGTCTGGGGAAGCTGTGGATGCTGCATCCTGGCGGTGTTCAAGGCCAGTTTGGATGGGGCTTTGAGCAATCTGGTTTAGTGAAGGTGTCCCTGCCCACGGCAGGGGTTTGGAAAGAGATGGTATTTAAAGGTCCTCTTCCAACCTGAACCATTCTGTAATCCAATGGAAAGTGTCCAGGAGTAGATACTTTGCCTGAGTAGGCTGGTACCTTTTTGTTGTTGTTTGAGCTCAGCAGAGTACCCAGACCCCCTTTTTTTACAGAACCATGACAATTTTGAAGGAAGAGCTGTTGTTTATTGTCTGCTCACAGAGCCGTAGAGTTGCACTTATATCAACACAGGTATTTCTCTGGTTTTGAATGTATTGAATGGATACTAATTCTGCTTCTGACTGCTCACCATAGCTCTGGGCTAAATAAAAGGATCACTACCAGGAGGTAGACAAGAGAACTGTGTTAGGTTAAAAGCAGCACCAGCAGCAATCATCTACCTGTAAGGAGTCTGGCTCAAACACACAGAAAAAAAGGAAGAAACAGGGGAAGAGATGAGAAGATAAGGGGAAAGGGAGTGCCAGTCCTTTGGAAGAGAAGTAGAAATGCTGCAGGTGGAGGTGAATAGGGAGAATGTTCACTGTGATAGTGTTGATGGTTTAGCTTTCTGGTAAAAACAAACCACACAGCTACCTTCGTAATACTAATATCAAGTTCCAGGATTTACTGACTTTTAAATATTTTTTCTACCACTGCCAGAAGTCCAGAAAACCTAGTGACACAGCTGAGAGCTTTTGCCTGTATTGAGGTAAATATAACCCTGGAAAAACTGGAGTCTAAAGCAGAGATTAATTTACTGCCCTCAGTCATTAGCGTAACTCATCACAGCAATCTTAGTTGCTTCCAAGAGATAGAGTTGGGTTTCTTTTGTTTTAATGAAACATGAGGATGTTAAAGGAAACAGGGCAATACGAATGCTGGAATGCAATGGTCCAGAAATGAGAGAGCAAGATGAGCCAAACATTAACACTTTGACATTGGGCACAGCACTGCCTGAGTGAGCAAGCCAGGCAGGAAAAATGAGGTAAGAAACAGAGGTAAGCAACAAAGTCAGCAGAGCTTGCAAAATAAATTCACACTGAGTTTATCTAGACCTGTTGCTGTTTCATGAGGGTCTATTAAAATCCAGCTGAGAGCAGAGGCAACTGAGAACTCTCTCCAAAAACTCAGGGATCAAAGTCAGATTTCCAGTGGACAAATACCCAAAGCATGCCAACCCAGTTAATTTGAAAGGTGATTGCTTGTCTTATTCCAGAGAAGTTAATAAATTAATGGACTTTGAGATCCCACTGCCAAAATGCTCTACTGAATAGACTGAGACAACTGTTGAGTCATTTGTGTTGCCACTGACCTTTTTTCAGACTTTATTCTCTGTGCCCATTAATCCACCTTCTAAAATAAAACTATCACAATATTATGTTCTATAGAGATGGGTTTTTTTTTAAATCATCATTTTAGTCAGCAAAAAGCAAGCAATCTAAAACTTGCTTCGTTTTTTTAGACTTTGCTCAAAGCAGTATTGCTTTATTATTATTATTGCAGCATTTGATATTACTACTTGCCTTAAGGAATGGATACAAGATCCCTCTCCTGGGGTTTCTAGGAAAAGCTTTCAAAATAAATAATAAATAGCAACTGTTTATGAACCAATCAATGGTGAGGAAAAGAAGGATCATGAACGTACAATACTAAGTTGTGCATCTGCCACAAATTATTGACATTAAAGAGAAAGATAGTAAAATATTCAAATTCAACTTTTTGCAGTAATTTGGTTGCACTCATATTTTATCATTTGCTGTAACAGAGGTCAAATTTTCCAGTTGCATAATGTCATAGAGTATATCAATGGATTACACAAGCAAAAATGTTTAATTGCTATCATGTACACATGAAAATAAAAAATTAGACTACTCTTTCATTCAAATCATGAGACTGATTCAAATTTACCAATCATTAACATTAATTGACTGCGATTCAAATCAAAGAGCAACAGCTGCATCCTGTTTTCTAGGCTTTGGGGAGGGTGATGTTTTCAAAAATAATGAATTTGCTTTCACAGAGCTCTTATTTTTAAACATCAGAAGGAATCAGTCAAAACTGTGGACCACTGCACAAGCTATGCAAACCCTGCTTCCTTTTTATAAGGCAGTGTGTATTGTGTCAGTGGCAGTATTACAGCAGCAGTCACAGAGCAGTGTGGCAGTGAGAGCAGCACATCAGCAGTGAGAGGACAGTGCTTTCTTTTAGAAGGAACAGTTACAGGTTCACATGAGCTGCTAGCCCCGAGTAGGCTCCACAACACAAAGAACTGGGCACATACTCTAAGGGATGCTAAACCTCAAGAGCTGGCACGCTAATCTCAGGAAAACTTTTGATGACCAGCACATCTGAAAGCTTAACTTTGAATTCTGGGAAGCTTGACTCAGCCCTTCCTCCTTCCAGGATGGATAAATGGGGAGGTTCATGCAGCTCACCACACACAGGTATCTTTGAAGTGGAACATTAAAAACCTGGTGGCTGATCTAACCACAGCAGATACTTCAGATTTTACAGCAATCCCTAAAAGCAGAACTTTACTCAAATACACCTGCAGAAAGAATTTTCCTTCCACCTTTGGTGCTGTGCAGAATTTTCCACCCAGTCAATTTCCACAGTGGATTAAATGGTCCCTCAATATACTGAGACTCCAGGAAGAATTACTGCAGGTCACGGTATATTTTTCCCTGATTAGTTTCCTCCAAATGCACTTGGACTACAGTAATGCAGAGGAACACAGGAACCACTGCCAGAGCAGTCCACCATCTCACTCTCTCCTGACAAAGGTCAGGGCTGAATACTTCATGAATGAGTTTGACAGACAGCTTTTGAGGGCTGTCTCACAAAAACACATGATTATTTTTCAATCAACAGCCATAATATCCTGAAACCCGCTGTCTTTCATAACTCTACCTAATTGGAAGACAAACAACATCTGGGTTTTTTTATTTAATAAATCTAATCTTCAGTAAAAATAATAATAACACTAGAACAACCTGCTGCTCTCTTGGTGTCAATGATTTTCAGTGGCAATGAGTTCCATGTGCTTATTATGCAGTGCAATACAGATTTATGTGACTTTAACTAGCTTTACATTTCTTGCCTTGCAATTCTTATAAATAACTTCTTGTATTATGGCCAAAAGATCTGCTCTACATTCTGAAAAATAATGCATATTTTTATGCACCTCTAAAACTCCTTTAGCATTCACAAACTTTTCCACTTCTCTTAATAAAGAAAGCTTTCCACATCTCTGCCTAACTGTTCTCTAAACATCTTCTCATTCTCTTGTCACCTTGCTGAATATAGGGCAGGCAGAAATAAACATAAGAATTCAAGGAGGAAATAATGATATAAAATAGATTTCTGTTTGGCATTTTAACACCTGAATAATGTTTTCACCTCAGATGTGGAGGAATGGGATATGATCACCCTAAAATTGCTTATGTGAGAGATGTTATGCACACTTAGCTACACCTGAAGTAACTTTACCTGGCAGCACAAGATCCCACCTGGGATCCAAACACACCCAGAACCTGGGTGAATTCCTGGCGTGGGAGCCCCTTCTGGGCCCCCTGCCACCGTACACACCCATGTAGGCTGCACTTGCTGCAGCAACTGCAATAATTATTGGCCAAGAAACACTCCTTTCCTACTTACACATCAGTTTGTCTGACTTGGACACCACCTACTCATCGTGAATGGCTTGCACTAAGCAAAATAAAGAAAACAATATTTACTGAACTGCCTCTTAGAATGCCATGGGATCCTCAAACTGGAGAGCATCTTTATAAACATGTTCACTGCTTTGTATTTCAGAACCTTATATGTTTCAGATCATCAATATCTGTTTCAACAGATGTCCCAGGGTAAGACAGGCCAGTGACAGCACTTTTAAAACTCAACCTGGTCAAAAAGATAAGTAGAAATATTCAAGTACTACCTTTTCCTTTTATGGAAAAAGTACACATATATGTATTCATCCATATATATATATGTGTAGTAATTTCTAGGACAGAGGTTTTATGTTCGTTTATGGAATTGTGACACGTAGCTAAATAATATGATCTGATTAAATATTTTAATGCAGTTTATTTCTGACTGCTAAAGGAAGAGTAGAGGCCACTCCACCTCTGCAGCACTGTTCAGAGTTGCCTAAAGAAGTACAGGATCCTGAAGTGAGGGAAGAAATAAGCTCCTAGGTGCAGAACACCCCCCTCACTCCTGCTATTGGTGCTATGTTCTCCCATGTCACACTCACTAACCCAATGTAATCATTACAAAGTCTTATCTCAAAATAGAGCATTTTCCCACTCTCGGGATCTTCTTTTCCAGTTTGTGCCACAGTGCAGCAATGATGCTCAGAAATGCAGTGATGTAAAGCATCTCCCTCAAGTGTCCTGCAGGCACCCAGACATAGATTAAAACTCGGCTGCCTCACAGCAAAGCCAGCAGTCGGTGGCCACTCACATCATTTACAGTTTCACCACAACATTCCCTATCCTCACACACCACCAAAAAGTACCCAGAAAACTGGAAACTGTGAGTAAGAGCTTCTGTTTGTCCCTGTTCTCCATACCACCTCCCCTTGACAGCAAAGCACAGGCGTGTGAACAAACAGAAAGATGCATTTTATATTCCAGAGCACAGAATGAAACAGCTCTGTGACAGCACAAGGCAGTTTTTAACTCTCCTAAATTAGCATCTCAATCAATAAGCAGGGAGCTGCCATGCACTGCAAAATAGAAAAGCAGATTGACAACATGCAACAGAAGCAATCTTAGAAGTTCACAGAAATAGAAGGATATTTCTTAGAAGTGCAGTTTCTCACACACACACAGCGCATGTATGTGAGTGATCTTATTTCTTCCCTTCCCCCAGTGCAACTTTAAAGTAAAAACATTAATTAGGAAAAAAAATGAGACTCTCTGATGGGTGACAACACTGTAAATTTAGAACAAAGGCTGACAGAAATAACCTATTCCACTTGGCAATTACGGCACTTAACTCTCTTGCAGTGTTGCTGCTACAGACACCTGTAAAATCTCAGTGCCGAGATGCAATTCCCAGCAGGGAGGACTGCAGATTTAGCAGACTAAGCAAAAGCCTGGTAGCCAGCAACTCCCGACTCCTAAATCTGCATCCGAGTGTGAATTGCTGGGTGATGCTGGACAAAAATTTATCTTCCTTCCAGTTTTTTCATCTACAGTCTGGGTGAAGAAAACTGTAGGGATTACGGCAGGGTTGGTAAAACATTTTGGAGACTCTAGCATTTGCCACAAAACATCAGGTTTAATATTATGGCAAATGATGTTAAACATCATGCCTGTGGATCACAGAAATGTACAAGGACATTCAAAGTTAAGGGGTTTATAGGATTTTCCCTAGTTTCCTATTTGATGAGCAGTCTCTGCATTAAATACAGTAAGGGTGCCTTACAGAAAAGCGAGCAGTTTTAACATGGTTGCCTGCTGTAATAACCTTTTTTATTATTAATATGAGCTTTGAGGAGAGATTAAATGAAAGAGTCACATATTTGATTTTCTTGCATTACAAGCACCTAGCTGAAATCATCACTCAGGATTTCCAGTATGAGGCAGTTTGTGCTTCACAGAGATAAGAATTAAAAAAGAAAAAAAAAAAAAAAAGAAAAAAAAGAAAAGAAAAATTTCTGTTAAGTTCTAATTATTTTTCTCCCTGCAAACAACAAATCCACAAACGCCTCACATTTTCTGAAGCCAACTTCCCCTCCTGACTGCTTGCCTGTTCTTTATCATCCCCTCATAGACACCTCTGCCCTCCCCCCGACTCCTTTGGAGCAGTATTGACGGTGCACATTGATTCTCTCTGCAGATATAATAGTTCTTTCACTGCTGCTGCTCATAATTATAGCAATGTGTGTCACTCAGTAATAAGACATTCAATTATTCTTGGCCCCGTGAAGTGTAACCCTTCAACTCACAAGACCAAAATCGAGGAGCATCAGCCCCCCCCCAACATTATTCTGTTCTAGTTTTCTTTTTTTTTTTTTTAACTTTGCCTTGCAATTCCGATCCTCAGTGGCCACTTGAAACTGCAGGAGCTTCACTGCAAGGAATTGGCTGCCAGGCTAACACAATCAGTCCCCTCAGCAAAGAGCAAAAAAAATAAATCTCTTTTCCCCATTAAACACATTTCAATCCCTCTGCATCATAACAATGCCAGCTAATTTTAAAGAAACAAAGTTGTCCCAGAGTTTGACATGAAATGGGGGGGACAAATTAACAATGACGTAACAGCACTGGCAAGAGAGAATTTTAAAAGCGATATGAACAATCTTTAATCTTTTATCGACAGATTTCCTCTAGGAGACTTCTTTCTGAAAGGCAAAAATCACTGCGCCGTTCCTGCTAAAATCTCTTAAAATAAAAAGAATTAACTGAAGCTTACCTGTACTGGAATGTCATATTTGTAATTTTTATCTTTATTTCCTCTCCGTGGCGAATTTCTCCAGTCATTTCAAAGAGTTTGTTAGCCATTTTCTCATAAACTTTGGCATTCCTTTTAGTTTGTTTCAGCTCATCAAAAAATTCTTCCCAAACCAGCATTAAACCTCTCATTTCTGCATCAGTCCAGTTTCTGGCCCTCCTGTGTTTCTCAGTCTGAGAAGAGACAATGTAACTGGGAATTTCTGCTGCAGCCATTGCTGACTGACCTAAAAGGGTTTTAAAAGAGGACACTTAATATAGATTGAGTTTTTAGTTTAGGTTTTTTGTAGTGCAAGACATGCATATGTGGATAAAGAATTTGAATGACAACAGAACATATGAAACCTTTTTGCAACAGCTTGAAGCTTGAGTGCACAAAATGGGGCCTACATCTGACAGGCAGGAATTTAGTTAAAAGCTTTTAAACAGAGAAACGTCATTTTGATGTCACGTTTCCATAGCAACAGAGCAACTGCATAAGCTACAACAACAAAAACCTTTTAACTGAAAGCCAAAGAATCAGGACAAAGTTGACAGGCCATCAATATTAAAGCTTTTAAACACTTTAGGTTTAACAAAAAAAAAAGATCTATGCAGCCTTTGAGAAGCTACTTTTAAGTTTCTACTTCTTTTTTAGCTTTCCCTTACCTTTTAGGCAGACAATCTGCTAGCAGGGGGTCATGGTCGCCTGAACGAGCTTTTAAGTTGTGCCTTGACAGACTCTCTAGGAGGTTGCAAGGACTGAGGCCATGTACACAAAAAAAAAAAAAAAAAAAAAAAAAA
>WAAE01016477.1:0-52102 GCA_013400495.1 Nicator chloris | reverse complement strand
AAAAAAAAAAAAAAGCTTTTTTTTTGCAAAGCTATTCTGCAAAAAGAATCAGCCAGCTTTATGAAAACTATACATCTCTAAGCTAATAAATGTTTAAGCAGGCAGGCTCATTAAAAAGGAGCCTGCATCTGGGCTTTAGAACATGCAAAAAATAGTATATAAGTGTTTATATAGAGAGAAATATATACAAAATTTCAATATAAAGCCACTTTTTTTTTTCCCCGAGATGTTTTGCTGCTGATAAGCACACACTGCAGTCCTGTCAGTATGAATTTGCCTTTGTAGGTATGTATTACTGTATGTGTATTTTGTATTCCTAGTAATTTAGATGCTATTTATGCAGCCTGTGTTCTGCCTTAGGACTGCAGCAGAAGCATTTCACCTGCTTTATGGGCACCTTAAAAGGATTATTCAACGAGTTAAAAAAAGGCTGCGAGATGCTTAGAACTGTGAATAAATTGCTTTGCTGTAAAACAAGCATTTTGAGCTGGTTTTTATATAGGGCTAAATTGTGCCAGCAGTTATATCAGAGAAGCAGGGCTTATTCATTGTATTAAACAATGCAATACAAGCAGTGGGCCAAATCCTGCCCCACTTACATTCCTGCAATCTGACAATAATCTTCCACAAAAGAGTGAGATGCAGGAACTGCATTAATTCCAGCAGTACGACCAGCTAAACAGAAAGATGTTCATTTCCTACAGTCCCAATAGAATTGTGTTATGTAAAATATAAATAAATAATCTACGGACCTTTCTTATTATTATTTTTCTGTTTCAGCATATAACAGCAATAACGACCTCACTGCAGGGCATTTCCTGAAGATTAATGGCAGGCAGGGGTTAATGGCCTGAGGCTCACCCAGTCAGTCGTTAATCCCCAGGAAATGTTCTGTGCCTCAATCCTTAATGCTTAAGTATCCTATAAATTGTAAGTCTTCTCATAACCACATCCTTGATCTTAACAATAGTTTAAAAATGCACTGCTTGGTTTGCATCCTGGAGATGGCAGGAAACAACATCATGTTTCTAAAAGGTACACTAGTGACATTTGTGGGACCATTGCCTTTTTCTATTTTATTTCTTCTACTGCATATTACAAAAGGCACAACAGCATACCACAGAACAAGGTGGGGGTATGGGGGGGTAGAATTACATCCACTTTACATAGGAACTTCCACTGATCCAACCCTGAACATGTCTCTGTCAGAAATATACCTGCTGAGTCACTGCCTTCCTAAGGGAAAAAATAAAAAGGAGAGAAATAAAGAAAAAAATACCCTAGCTTTCAAATAACTGCTTTTAACTACTAATATGACAGCCTAGCAACTATTACCTTTAAAAATGTGTAAATAGCAGCATATGTTGTGGTGATGATCTTGCATGGTTTGTCTCTTGGGTGGCCAGCTGGGAGACATCACATGATCAGGGGACAGATGGTGGTCAGAAGAGGATCAGCTGATGACACATTCATTTTATTAATTTATTGTTTTGTTTTGAAATTCCTGTCACTTAACCTTGGGCTTCAGGCAGCTCTTTTAATAGAACCTCACCAACCTCAGCTGCCTGTGGCCACAGCCAGTGGCTGGGGATCACCAGGACAAGTTTAAGGAAGCAACGCAGAGTCCAAGAGGAAAATACCATGGCTTTGGGTCTGACTTGGAACTAACACACACTACTGTAAAGCCAGGTTTGCTTTTCAACCTTTAATCATTCATTAGAGGTTTGTTTTTCTCCCTCAGACTTTAAACCACCTATGTTGTGAAAATGCCGATTAACACCGCTGAAACCCATAGCATGATACACACAACTTGTCAAAACCCAAAGATATGTGTGGTCTCTGCTTTAAGGATATTTTTAATCCAGTTTCAAGTACAACAACCAGGACAGGGTGGGTGAAAACCTTTCCAGCTGCACCAAGTTTTTTCTGCCATAGTCCACAGCTACTCCTTCCCCTCTCCATCCACATGTGCCTGGCATATGTGCAGCTGCTCCTTGTGCTCCGTGCTGGCCCCAGACCCCGGGATCCTGCAGAAGGGGGGCAGTTGTTTCCCTGTGAAATTCGCATCTCAACTTTTCTATGTGCTCTAATATGTTTCCTATTAGTGTACTTGACAGATTGATATAGTGGTATAGTTCTATTTAACATCTGTTAAATAAAAGAAATGCTTTCTAATAATACCTCCCTTATTCCCCTCCTCTCAGCACCTGAAGGGAATCGAAGTTTCAAGGGCTCAGGTTCTACCCCCTCCTCTGAAAAAGTCGTTGATAATAATTATGGAGACCCCACATGCCTCCTCTGCCTTGACAAAGCACAAGTGCCAAGTGGCTGATGAAGTGACTGTTTCCTTCATGGGTCTGAAAGCAAGAGATTTTTTTATCCCCAAATAATTCCCGCAGTCTTTGCCAGAGCCTGGGGACAGAAAATACACCTCTGCAGGCTGTGCCTCTCTGCTGATGTCCTGCAGATCTGTGCAGTCCCTAGGCACAACTAAGCCCTTGTCCTGGTCCCTGAGTTGGGACAAACAGCTAAGACAGGACCAGGAAACCTTTTAGGGGAAGAGCAGCTCTGTGTGAGCAAGAGCAGTCCCTGCCCAGGACAAGGGCACTGGGAGAATAAGCTCTATGAGCATTCAGCTGCTTCTTGCCCATCTCATGTCAGAGGCCAGCCAAGATTTGTCACCTACCTCAAAGACTGGCTGGTCACCAAAGCCAGAATAACTGCTGACATGACAAGCTGCAGCTCTGCCAGACTGAAGGCACTGATACCCCTGCTGCACTCCCCTCTGACACCTGATGGCAGAGTCCTCCAGCACCAGCTTCGTCCAGACCAAGAACCACGCAAGCAACTGAAGCAGCAACTGTTCTCATCAATAAAATAAGGATATTAAAGTCTTGGAAACCACTGATATACATGACAGAGCTACCGAGTACACCTTTGTACATGACTTCCCTCTGTAGGGGAAAGTTGTTCTCCACTCTCCTGTTCACCCCGGTCCCTCCTCTGATGGGCACTGCTGTGACCAGTTCAGAAGATATTCTAGTGAACACCTCACTGTGCTTGAGCATCTCACTTGTGCCTTTCCTCTCAATGCACACCAGCTCAGAGGAACATGAATTTAATGATCCTCTTGCAAATATCATCTGTCTAAACACCCTACCTTTTTTTGCAATCATTATTTATCAGCTTGAATAATAGCTCTCACAGCTGTTCCACCTTTCATGGTGATCTCTAAAGATAGCAAACCTCAAACAGGGTAGAAGGGTTTATAATTTGCAGCTGTGGATCCAATGAAGTTCCTCTCTAAATGCTGCTCTCACTGAGTTTAGACAACTCCATTAATCCTTACATATCTGTTGACTAAACCTCAAGTGATCTGTGCTAACTGACTGTGTATACAGCCTTGAGCTTTGCAAGGGTGGGTTAATGCATGCCAAATAAAACTTCCTTTAGCCAAGTTTTAGGGAATGGTGTTTTCCCCTGTGCCTGCAGGGGAATAATGGCTCCAGTCACTCAAGCACCAGAGCCCAGCCAACAATCTGAGCCATTACATCATGATTACAGAGGAGCATGTCCAGTCCTGCTGATGGGGGTTGTGGTAGAAGTCAGGCAGAAACTTCTGGGCAAATCAGAATTTATTCCACTCAGACACAAGAGAGTTCTCCAACTTCTCCTAAATGTACTTCTGTGTCTGAAATCCCCATGGGAGCTGTCTACAGGGATGCTGACACACAGGTTACTGCCTATAGGGATTTTTAGAAATGGAAGAACATTAGCTTTCATTCAGGAGAGTCTTGATACCAATTGGCAGCAAACACCTCTTTAGGCAGCAACTTGGAGCAGTGACACCAGGAGGAGTTTCCTGCTGAAGGAGCATCACCCCTCAAAGACACAGGTCTAACTCTACAACACATGGGTACCTCAGTAGACTATTTTGTAGTGTCTTGATTACATAAAACTAAAAAAAAAAAACCAAGCCCCCACCAACCAAACAAAGCTGCTTTCACCCTTTTTGTTTGGGGCAAGCTGTTAAAAGCAAGATTGTCCAAAGCACAGGCTGGTCACTGCTCCTTGCAATCCTCTGGTCTAGCACACCAGGAGCTTAACACATGGGTAATAACAAGTCTTGGAAGTGGATAGTGGCTGCAGAGCATGTGTGCATTCTCTGGGAATTTCAGTGCAGACACACCTTGATAACTCTGCTTAAAAGGGTGCAGTGGTGTGCACGTGTTTGTCTAAAACCATTTGGAGTTTGCATTGCAGGGGGATACTGTGTTCCAAGTTCAAAAAGGCTGCATGTGTAGGGAGATTGTCTCCTGCCCCACATTTTTCTATCCACTGGGCTAGAAGGCCCACATGCTAAAGTCTTACAGAGAATTATGGGTTTAGTATCTCTGACTGCTGCCTACTGCAATTTGCAGGGATGATTAAATGCAGTGCCAGTACAGACAGGCTGGGGAATGAGACACTGGAGAGCAGCTACTGTGAAAAAGGACCTGGGAGTCCTGGTCAATGGGAAGTTGAACGTGAGTCAGCAGAGCCCTGCCAGACAGGAGGGACATCCATGTCCTGGGGTGCATCCTTGTGAATCCCTTCCAACTCAGGATCCTCTGTGATACTATGATCCTCTATGAGAGAAGAAATACTCTGTGAAATACTCCGTGGGAGAGGAAATATTCTTCGAATACTTCTGAAAAGCTTGGCTGGAGAAGATAGCCTGAGACAGATGATCAGGAGGAGAAGCTGCCTTTTTTTCTCCTCCATTAAACCAACAACAAAGCTGCTGTGCTCAGGAGAGTGCTGGAAACAAGGAGCTCACCCAGAGGTAGGGAAGCACTTTGCAGGCAGTGGTGTCTGACTTGGGAACTCCAATGAGGTCCATGTACTGTTCAGTCTCCTTGGGTGATGAGGTCATGGGGGTTTGTAAAGGCTCAAAAGGGCTGTGAACACAGAGCCATCAGGTTAGTGTTGTGCAGCTGCACAGAGACACAGCTCGTGCCATCCTACTGCCTGTGAGGGAATTTTAACAGTACAGCAGCACCTGCAAAAAAGCCCAGAGCTATCCAAACTACAGGAGGGTCTATTACAAACACAGAACAAAAAAAAATTAATCAGGCTGAGGAAAAACAGTAGGTGTCTAAAGATACATAAAAAGGGCAGTCCCTTTCCTCAGAGGGCCTGCAACTTAATTGGGACATGCCACAAGGGAAACAAACAGGAGAGACTAGAAGGGACAAGTGACAGCAACACATCACTGAGCAAAGGCCATTGCATGGTTGGATAGCTGTTATGTACATCTAAAATAAGTAACATCTGCACAGAATTCTGACAACAGAAATGGGTGCTGCAGAGGAGGCTGGCTAAAGGGAAGGCATCCTGACTGGGGCAGAGAAGATTTTGGTATGACAACACTTAGAACAAAACCAAGAAAAATAAAGGTTTCTACACAAAAGCCCTGTCACAGGGCTGTCTGAGTCACAGGACTGTATTCTGGGAAGGTGCAGGTGAGCTGGAGGAAGCTGGAGAGGTTTTTTATTTCATTTTGCAAGAAACGTCCTGCTTACATTTCACTGTATTCAGAACATTTCCCAAAAGCATTTTGATCTTGCTGAACTGGCAGATTCTGACCAAAAATATCTCCTTTGCCTATTTTAGTAGTAACCATGGAAGCCAGCTTTGCACCGACATTCAGTTGGAGAGAGGATGGCGAGAGACAGCGAGGTGAATGCAGACAAGCTGGGAAATGAGGCTTCAGCAGTTTTTGTGGTCAGATCAGGAAGCACTAGCAGGCAAGGGGGAGAACTGGAGTACCTGGGGCTTTGGAACAAGGAGCTCATGGACTGCAGGGAACCCAGAGAATTCACTGTTTGGAGAAACCAGGTACAGACTGGTATGTTCATAGTAATTAGATTAAAAATTACAATACTGAGTTTTTTTAATTACTTTATTTTTTTAAGTTTAGCAGAAGCACGAACACTTATGCTACAGACCCTAGTTTAGCATATTGGAGAGGAAAAAAAAAACCCTTATGTTCAGAAGGTACAAGTAATCACTGCCCAAACGTCTGGCACTTACAATATTATGCAGGCAGGATGCCAAACTAGATGGACTTTGAGTCACACATGTTCCTAAATTTTCAAGCATACAGGAAAAGACAGGCTATATTATTAAAAATTTAGTTATATATTATTGAAAGCAAAGCATATCAATTC
This sequence comes from Nicator chloris, assembly GCA_013400495.1. NCBI lineage: Eukaryota > Metazoa > Chordata > Aves > Passeriformes > Pycnonotidae > Nicator > Nicator chloris. Next base: position 45,890 of record WAAE01016477.1, on the reverse strand, counting down.
TACGTGTGTCAAACTCTCAATTTATAGCAAACAGAGAATTTCCTAAATTTCCTTACTCTCAAGAAATAATTTGCAGGTCCTTAGCATATGGAACAACTCTGCAGTACATAGTATCAGACATACTCCTTTTCTGGCAAGCAAGCAACAAATCTTATTACAATGAAAATCGCTCAGTTCCCAATGAATGGTTTCTCAAATCCCACTTGAAAAAAATTATTTTGGCCCGCCTTACTTACTGGGGTTAGTCAATAAGTCCTCCTGCCTTGCTTCGTTTTTACCACAGTTGAGCAAGTTACATGCTGAAAAGTGTCTGATTCATTAAAAACTGCTCCTACAATGCTATGCAAATACTGCTCTTCCAGAAGCAAATTCCTCTGAGAACCTGTTCCAAACACTTCGCTTTAGACATAAACCGTGAGTTAATCCAGTTTGGATTTGAGATGTATCACAAAAGAAGAAAACTAATCCCTGTTGTGCACAAGTCTGCCCAGTGCCTTGTGCCGAGTGACGTTCCCATGACTCAGCGGGGCAGAGGAAAAAGCCGTGTCACGGAGAAACAGGTGACGGCAGCTGGATTGATCGGCTGCTGCTGCTGCTGCTGCACACAGCATCGCTTTGCCCCAGCAAGAACGAGTGCTGCTGGTGTCACCCCTTGCTAACCGCAGCGTGAGAGGCAGCGGTATTCCCGTCAATGCCAGGAGGAGGCTATGGGTGCATCGATCCTTCAGCCAGGGCCATCCCCGGGGCCCAGCGCGGGCGGCTCAGGGCCTGTGCAGCGCCGAGGCAGCAAGCATTAGAGCTGCCTTGAACAAGCGGCTTCTAGCTCGCTGTTCTTCCAGCAAGAAGAGCGCTGTGGGCCCTTTTCCAGCAACCTCAGAGGAGCTGCAGTGCGAGTTGCTGGCAATTCGCTGCCGGAAGCCCGGCCTCGCTGCTCAGAGCCCGCTACTGGCTTGGCAGCCTGCTGCAGCCACCTCACAGCTGTTTGTGTCCCCACACGGTCTCTGCCTGACTCCCTGCCAAGGCTGCCAATGCACGGGGGAAGGCCGGAGCAGCCCCTTGTCATCCCTGCTCCGAACCCAGAGCCACCCTGCAGGTGAGCCCAGCAGCTCCCGGGAAATACCTCGCACCGGCTCGTCTCCATGGGGGACAGCGATGGGATTAGCTCCTGCAGTTTAATCACCCACAGGTTTTCAAAACAAAAAGCATTAAAATCCAAAGATGTCTGCCAAATGGAGAAAGGCCGGAGTTTTTCTGACTATCTTGCATTTCTGCTTGGGGACCCAAGCCTAGCCCCAGCTGCAACCCTTTCCCCTAACAAGGGCTCACTCAGCTCTAAAGCCCCTCAGAGGAAAATTTAAAGATTTTTAAAAATATATTTCAGAAAAAATATTTAGGGCACTGGAGATTTTCGTATCAGCTCATAAAAGATTTAAATACTAAAATGGAAATGGTATTTTGGGTATTACAGCAAGGCAGCCTCAGGAATGGAAATTCAAGAAAAGTGGTGCAACCTATGAAGTTCAGACAGTACTCTTAAAAGTATTCTTAAAAGCCTGCCTCATCTGAGAGCTGCCAAAAAGGTAAGTAAAACCAAATTCACCAGCACCCTCATGCTGTGATAGAAAAGGAGTGGATCTACTTCAGTGGTTGCTAATGGAAGTTGAGACCATGAAAGAGACAGATGCCATTTCTGGGATGAACTGACAGCAACATCACCCATCCCACAGCATCCATGTCCTTACACTGGAAGCATATACATCTTCCAAGTGAACTACACTTTATTCCCAATGCCATGCTCAAACTGTTTCAGGGGAGTTAAGCTCCCCTGAGGGCTACTGATGGGGCCAGGAAATCCTTTGTGGTCTGTGTTTGAAATCCTTCCCCCAAAAGGATGACTTCTGCCATTGTGCAGATGATCCACACAAATTCTTCAGCTACCACGACACTGGGTAGCATCTCCAGGCAAAGACGGGGTTGGGAACTTAAGCATCGACTCTCAGGTCTTGTGAAGGGCAGGAGGATGACCCATCTCAACGCAGAAAGGTTTATTGCAATATGCATGTGTAACATTGCCCCTTTTAACACAGAGGTTTGCAGTGTTTGGGGTCCTCTGATCCTGATGCCTTGAGAGGCTACCTAGAGCAGAGGCTAGACAGTGTTAAAGGAATAAAGTAGGTATTTATTAAAAGGCCTTCAAAGGATACACCTTGGGCAGTACAAGAGCCTGGCTGAGGCTACACCCAAGATGGACAATGCGTCACGAGTTTTCACACTTTTGTAAGTTTTGATCCATGTACATATTGGGGTTAAATATCAAATTACAGCTTCAGGTTATGAAGTCCCATCCTCACAGTTTGCTCTCCTCAATTCACTGTTGTTTACACTCTTTGGGCCTGAAGCTGCCACTGTGTCCTTGGTTCTCAGGCTGGGAAAGGATTGTTTTGTCTAACTACCCTATGAAGAGAACTTGCTAACACTTTATATGAAGTTCGGTTATATACTAATGCAGTACAGAATCTGGAAAATACAAAAGCTAAAACTCACAGCATCAATCCCTCTTGGTTAAAGGATACAGTCTTGTTCCCTGGTCATCTCAGGGACAGCCAGGAGGGGTCATCTACCCTTCTCAGATCCAACTGTGCCCCTCCAACCAGCTTTCTGCATCAGGACCCAACATCTCCCCTTGCTGCCTTCACCATAAGCCTGGACTGCAATTGCTGTTACATTCCTCATTGACTCCTGGGTTCTTCCAACTGTTTTCCCCTCGCATTGGCTCTCTGCTTTTTATTACACACTCCTCTGCTCCAATCACTCTCCACCCAACAGGGTTCAATTTATATTCCAGCCTTAGCATGCCACTCTGATCCAGGCATTATCTTCCCTTGTTTTGGCTAAAACTAAGGAGTGTGTCCTCCCTTCCTCTCTTGGCTGCAGTGCAATGCTGCCAGCAAACCCATCAGCCCACCACAGCCCAAGGACACATTTCCCAGCTGGCAGAGGAGCATTCTGGCCAGCCTGAGGAAGCCCATCTGCCTCCTTTCGTAAGTTCTCCTGAACTAATGCACACCCACAAACCACACTTGGATGCAAACTTCTCAGGTTCAAGACCACCTGTCCAGCACCACCAGTGGTTTTAAAATCCTGCCTGGTGCTTTTCATTTAAGGTGGCATTCAGTGTTGTAGCCTAGAGGATGTGCCCCCAGTGTGGGTCAGTGCAGGGAAAACAGCATCATTTTCTTGGCTATGAATACCCACTGCACTGCTGTTATTCACAGAATCATAGACTGTCTATTGGGAAAGGACCCATCAGGATCTTCAACTCCCTGCTGTTCACAGGACTACCAAAAACTGAACCAAATAACCAAGAGCATTGTCCAGACACTACTTGAACTCAGCCAGGCTTAGTGCCATGACCACTCTCCCAGGAGCCCGTTCAGTGACTGACCACCCTCTCAGTGAAGAATCCGCTTCTGATGTCCAATCTGAACTTCCCCTGATGCAGATTTGGATGCAAGTAAAGCTAAGACTGCACCAAAAGGAGCGACAGTGTACCTGCCATCATCCATTTCTCAGCTGAGTCAATCATGCAACAGCAATCAAAAAGATTAATTTAAATTATGGATTAACTGGCCTCAGTTTGCCTGTGGCAGATTAGCAAGCACTCAAATGACTTCTTTTCAGCAGAAAAGCTGCCTCCAGTAAGTCAGCAAAGATTTTTCTGAAGAGTAACAAAACTGAAGAGCTACAGACCAGATTTTCAGTACTAGAGAGCTGAACCTATTTCCAGCTGAGCTTTATAGGGGCCCAGGCATATACAGCTTAAATAAGAAACCTAACTGGGATGTTTGAGGGGGAAGTGCAGACCTGAAGTGCAGGGAGCCTAAAACCACACAGATGCAGGAGACACGCAGCGTGAAGATGCAAGCACAGACAAGGTGTCTGAAGGGAGTCTGTGGCAGATGTGAATAGCACCAGGGAATTCTAATTTGGTTTCATCCTTGAACATTCAGTTGACAGATTTCTGCATAGCCAGAAGGATCCCCATGTTCTTAGCAAGTCTTCAATGGCTCAGAAGGTTGGGATTCTTTCGTTATAAAATACAGCTTTAATGTCTGTAGGACAAGGGACCTAAACAAAGAAACAAGGAACCACCATCTGATCGCAGGGAAACAAGACTAAACAATTTACAGAAAATCAAAACAGTTCACAGCACAGTGTCTCATTCTCTTTTAGTGGCCAGTGTTTTCCATTCTCTGTGCAAACAGGAGGACACAGTGTGTTTCCCAGGGGAGGCACTCTTGTGCAACTGCTATTAGAGGTAATTGGCCAACTGCAAAAAAGTCATCCCTGTTCTCCCCCCACCTTCACTCCCCTTATTGTAAAAACTACTTGGACTGGTTTTAGCTCCTCTTTCACTGAGGTGTAAACAGCCTGATCCACAAACCTTGCCAAGCAAAGGCAGAAACAGTACAACTGCCTCTTGTCAGCATCTCACCAGACATACAGATGAAAATATTCCCCACACTGACTTTAATGCCTGGTAGCAATATCCCAGTGGCTGAAGCCACTCAAGCAGACCAAAAATGCATCACAGGCAGCAGTCTGAAACATTCAGTGCTTGTGTCATGGTTTCTCCATTTGCAGCTTCTTTCCTCTCTGCACACTGCACTTCACGATAACTGGACAGGCAGATTATATTAAAGCTCATGCCTACTCTGTCAAATGATTTCTCATCAAGTCTCAGCAGGAACTAATTGAAGATTAAACTAATCATTCCTTGAGGCCTCTTCTGGAGTGTTTTATCACTTTTTGCGAATCCATTAAGGAGAACTTCAGTGAAGTGCTGATCTGGCAGGACCACTGAACACACAAGCTGGAGTGACTGGACAACCCAACACACACGTGAGAAATGAGGGCTTCAGACCTCATTCTCTACAAATGAGACAAGACCAAGCTTAATCCATTTCTTCTGGCTGTAAAACCAGCCTGGCAAAATGGTGGTGTTTTCCAAAATAACATCCTGCCTTCCTGAAAGCAAAGGAGCAAGTCTGGCAAGAGCTGCTTGATGTTACACAAAATATTCTGTGGAATTCTCTGATCTTCTCTGCCTGAAATCTGGAGAATACCACAAGCAGCCACCAATTACCAGTCACTGGAGCTTGTGTTGATCCCTGCTTTAACCTGCTCCCACAACAGCCAAATTCTTTCATCTGACCCATCTGTAGCTTCATCCCTGACCTCTGATCCCCCCAGCGCCTCTCTGGGTATTGTACCCAGCTATCAGATAACAACAATTGACATCCAGGCTTCCTCCAGCCTCGGGGTAAAAGCCATAACCGCTGGGGCATGGCAGACCCCCAGATGAAAAAATTAAGGTGCTTTTTCTGCAGTGCCTTGCAGGGTTAAAGGAGTCATTTATCCAGATATAAAAGCTGAAAGAAAGGTCCAAAAAGCCTTTTTTGTTTTGAAGCAACAGAAAACACCCCCTGGAATGGCAAAACCAGACGCTTCACTCAGTAATAAAATTCAAGGTCCCAAAAGCAGGATCAGACTTGCACTTAATAGTGTTTGCTTTGAAAAAAATATACATTTTCAAGCCTCTTCTACTGTAAAAGCAGAAGAGTGCTCTGAAAATCAGTCACCACAACTATCAGGATTATTTTGAGAGTATTTCATACATCTCATTACTGTAAATGTTTTAGAAACATTTTTGTGCTATGTTCTACTCTGCCTCCCTATGTTGTTTTTATCTTACAAGTGAGAACTCCTTAAGGCAAGCATCACATACAAGTTCCCATGTAAGCATTTAAGATACTACAGGCAGTGTGAGTTTCTGGAATCAGTGAAAGTTTCTGGAATCACTCTCACTTTTAAGATAATTTAGATGCTTCTCAATACTTTCAACCTGTTACAATGCAAGAAAGCAAGATCAGCTTTGGTTTAGATTATTAACATAATATGATTGCAATGCACTCAGAAAGGGTAAAAAAATCAACTCTTTCATTCCCAATAGCTCAATTCAGTATGAAACCACAGTAAAACTGTAAGCAAATCTTGTGAATAAGGTTTTCATTTGAACTTGACAGAGAGCCAACATCTGTGTTGCTATTTATTTATACACACACATATAAATACACACAGGNTACACACACGTGCATTATTTTACCTGGTTGCTTTCGAACAGTAACTATTCCAACATAGGTCTTGGAAGAGTAGAAGAAAGAACAGCTGAAGCAAGACCAGGCCATGGCCTCACTGTAGAGCCCAGGGAAAGGTCTCTACATCCACATTAAACCTCACAAAGTGAAAAAGCATTGTATTTTCCCTCCAAAAACTCAGAAATGCATTGCATGTCCTTACTGACTGCACCATGTCAGGACAAAACCAAGACTACTAAAAATCAAAACCATGCTTGGATGCCACACGTTGTTTTTCTGTGTCCTGTAGTGCTACATAAGCATCACCAAAACAAATAAATTACGTTGCCTGTCTTTAAAGCAATATTTTCATCAGGCAATTCTGCAGGTAAAAGCTTAGGGAAATATTAAGTCCGATATGGAGGTGCAAGAAGGCCTGTCCCCCGTGAGGCACAAAAAGTTGCTGGATTCTTAAAACCATAAAGAAAAAAGTCAACACATTTTAAAATACACCCCTCCAGCCTACTGGCTAAAACGTCTGAAATGGTCCACCCAGAGCACCCCCAGAGCCAGTGCATCAGAAGGAACCAAATGGTTCAAGGACAAAGCACTGATGAGTTAAACCCTGTGAAAACTCAGGTCAGTGATCAGAGAGAGCAGGTGTCACATCAGGGGCTCCTCTGCCCAGGAGGTACCAACCTGTGAAGTGACTCCCTACAAGGGACTGGAACAGTGACCAGCTTGCCCTCCTCTGGAAGAGAAGACAACACAGCACCTTCTACACACTCAGAAGGTGCAGCCCTGAACCACTTGGCTCCCTTCCCTTCCCCAGCTTTTCAGAGGAGCAGAAGGAAAGCACAGGCTCAACACACAAACCTGCACTGTTATAACTGTAAGGATTTTATGGTGTGGAAGAAAAGCTTCAGTACCTGCTGTCCTCGGAACAGAAGATCCTCCATGAGCCTTAAAGTCACCGCAGGGCTCCTCACAGCAGATCACCAACCCAGAGCAGAACTTGGCATCTGGGGAGAGAGAGTTTGGCAGGACAAGGCACCATGTGGGGAGGGGAGTGAGGAGACATTTCGTACCCACCCACCCCAGAAGGGTCACCCACGCTCTGCCAAGGTTATCTTGAAAAGGTCTAGCGAGGTGGATTTGGTTTAGTTTTCAAACTGCACCAGCAAAGGCCTTCCCCATTTCCTAGTCCCATCATAAGTAACATGAATTGGCCCAAAAGCCTTCAACAAACTCACTCCTGTGTGCTGGAAGCTGCTCGCTTGAAGCCTAAAGAATATGACAGACACTCTCATCTGCACATCTCTCCACTGCCAACCAAAGATGTCTCTTTAAAAGTCATTCCAGTCTCACCCAGGGCACCAGCAGGTTTAATTTTTCCCGACTTTTCACATCCACCCAACTTTTCCATTAGCAAGGTAACACTCAATGCTCAGCCTGCTGTCCTTCAGAGGATCACAAATCTTTCTTTAACATATGGAGGGTCCTGAAGGTACTGTAATCTCTATTTTACACAAAGAGAAGGCAGAGACAAGCAAAGGGGAAAATTTCTAAAGCTTTAAATGACTGTGAAACTGAAGTAATTTTCAAAAGAGAATTGGACACTCCAGAGCTGGAGTTAACCTTGCACGTCCTTCAGTCACATCTCACAATGAAATGCCCTCAATTCACTTCAGGCAATGTCCTCAAAGCCACACAGGGACCTGAAGAGTATCACAATAGGAAATTCCAAGTCTAAAATGCAGAGCTAAACAAGCCATGACTTCTCCCCTCCTCCAACTTAACAGTCTACAGGAACCAACTTTTTCACCAAAAGAAGGGTACCTCAAGTTTTCTTTCCTCCGTGCTGAGATCCAAACATTGTGGCCAAGCTGAACCTCTCAGCACTGATGCCTGTGAAGCCCCCTGGGGTCTGGGGAGTCGTGGGCACGGCCAGCTCCCCTCAGATGGTTCTGGTGTGGGTGTGAGGGAGCAGACACTCTGAGTTCCATTTAAAGATGTGGCTGGGGGAAGAGGGTGTGGCTGGGGTGGCACCAAAACAGCACCCGCTGCCAGGGCAAGGTGGTTGCAACCTCTCCCTGTGGATAGAGGCACTGGCTTTGGACTCTGCCTCTAGGGCTGGTTTTGATTTTTATCCAGAGATGTTTTAATGCAAATTATATAGTAAGCAGCCTCGGGAATGCTGCCAGATACCAGCTCTCCACCTGCCTTTAGGTAGGCAACAGTCAGGCCCCCACTTGCTTCTCCTCCCCGGGTCTGCGACTCCTTCTCTGCACCATGGCACAACTTCAATAGGAAGGGCTGAGAGGTTGCCTACAGCCTGGGAAGGGACAGGTGGATTTGAATATCCCTTGGGAGAAGGAGGACCCAAACCCAAGTTCGACCACTTCTGAGATGAGTATTAAAACCATTAAGTTATTCTATGAAAACCACCACACCAATCATTTGTATCTTAAGCAGCAAGTGCAAGGCTGTGAGCTGAGACCTGAGCAGCAGGGGCAGGTTTGACTCACCTGGCCGGGTTTGGAGCTTGCAGAGTGTGGGAGCTGCTCAAGGGATGCAGCGTGAGAGCTGGAATTGGGATGCAGGTGGGAAAAGGGTCTCCAGGAGTCTGAGCAGACACCAAGAAAAGGACAGTGGAGGGAACCAGATCCTGCAAACAACATCTGTTCCCACCATTTGAAGTCCTAACCTTTCTTTAGGGTTAAAATGTCAAACTAAAATCTCTCTTATCACCACCGAAGTGCTCTTACCTTGAATTTTTAAGCATTTGTTTAAGCTGAGGTTAAAAAGGGTCTGGGCTCCTCGACTGCCAAGCAGAACATAAAACTCTCTGGAGTACAATAGGCTATAGAAAGTTTCTAAGTTTTCCAAATGATTGAGTGCCTAGTTAGCTTCTTGCACCTTCTTTATTCTCAAACTAAAAGAGCTTAGCTGCAAAAGTTTAAATAAAGGCCTTTCTTAAAGGGGTAGCTGTTTTTTGGAGTAGCTGTTAAAAACACCTTGGCTAACAGCTTAGAATAGCTGTTAGCCAATGTATTTTTATCACAACCCAACAAAATAAAGCATCAGCTACCTCTACATTTTACTGTTAGGAAAAAGGCTTTAATTAAAGAGCAAGCCTACATGTGTGCTTTTAAATACTGTGAGCTTGATTTTCTTCAAATTGTTTGTTTCTTCCAATTCTTTAGCTATGCATTTGAAAGAAGAGAAGGGCAGGCAGCACTATTTGGAAGTTGCAAATAAGTATTTTGAGAAAAAAAAAAGCATTTTAATCTCACAGAAACAGACTAAAAATACCTAAAACCCTAAAAAGAGGAGGTATGAGGTAAAAAAGATGCACTTTTTGACAAAACAGAGGAGGGATCCCTCTAAATAGGGATAGATGAATAGGATGAGTAAATGGAAATATTTGCATTATTGCATTAATATTTTAGATATTTAGCAAGATAGTTTTGAAGGTAGATGTGTACAAGATCTCCAGAATTTGTTTCAGGCCCATTCAGAAATAAAAAGTGACACAAGACTTTGATTTAGATTTCAGACTCATCTCAGTGACACAGTCACTAGTTTATCCAGAAGCATTAAAAGTGAACAGCAAGTGCCCTACACTTCCTCCCACAGAGTAAGAAAGTGAGAGGCAAAATTCTCTGTCATTCTACGCTGATGATTTTTAGACAGGATTTCCCACTCACCTTAGCAAGGTGATAATTAAAAAATCTCTGCCACGGAACACAACCTCCTCACTGGACCCCCGCAGCTCTGAACACACCTGCTGCTGGAATTTGATATCCTGTATCTAGAGCATCACAAAGTGTTAGGGAGACTTGTGTTAGGAAAAAGTACACAGTTGCACAGAGATTAAATTCCTTGGAAGTCTTTTTTTTTTTCCCCCTTTTTTCCCATTCTAAGGAAAAAGAAGAGTGAATACTGCATTTTGCTAAGGACATAAGGAACATAAGGACACAGACACAGTTTATGGTCTGTCCAGCCAACCACCTGATGGCTACAGAGGAAATATCACACTGTTGTGTCTCCAGTGGTTTGCTGGTTTTTTCAGCATTTGCAGTGGTGTGTTAGCATTACAAAGATTAATATTGCTTTTGTCTTTTGGAGAGCAATGCCAGCCTATCCTCCTTGCACTATCACATTATTTAATCAAATACCCAAAAATTAATTATACCACATGCCAATACAGAGTGCAGGCTTACCGGCCCTAAATCAAGGTCAGGTTATGCTTTTGTAACTAGCACTGTCTCTAAATATGCTCAACTTGACTGAGCTGTACCTTCTGCCTGTTGAGAAGGATTTCCCACGTGCATTTCACAGGATGGATCCACGCCCCACAGGGGATGTCTGAGCTCAGCCTTTCTTTTTTCCCCACGGAACACCAAGGTGCAGATCAGAGCTTGCCTGATATCCACAGCAGTTGCTGTATTATCTGTTCTGCACCACGAAGAAAGAGAATCCAGACTGCAGCAAGCCCTGCTGCACACACCATCACCTTCCTCTGAATCCCACTGTGAGGAAAGTCTTTGTGCCCACTGTGTCACTGTCCCAGCATGGGCTGCCACCCAAACCCAAGGCTGGTACTTGGGTAAGCACCGTCCTTACTCAGAGGCAAGCAAGCTCTCACTGGCCTGTATCCTTCCTCCTCTTTCACATCTCAGTTGAGAATTCTCCTGCTTGGCCCTGGAGCTCAGCATTGATTTAACTCCCCACAATCTGGCAGCTTTTTTTCTCTCAGACCGACCGCCATCATTCTCCCAAAACATGGAAGGAAGCAAAGATCACGTGAGGAAAATCCAACATTCCCACACAGCACTGTGGAGCTCTCCTACAGCACACCAGCTTGTCCTTCATGCCAGCCTACACCACCTTCAAAGCCTTCAGAGAGATATTCTAGTGAGATAGATGGACATTCACTGCAGAGCACCATCAGTGACACAGTCGGTTCTGTGGCCGCAAAATCCAGCCAAAATCTGAAAAAATATCCCCCCTAGTTCACACTTCTGTCTACGTCAGTCACCAAAGATGCTCCACATAAGCTAGAGATTGGTGTTGGTACAGCACTCAGTAGCCAAGGAGAGGCAGAAACCCCCAATGAATGCTAAATAAGACAGCTTCTACTCAGATTTAAGCTATGTCCCTAGACAGAAAGGGTGGTTCATCAGGAGACTGGTCTGGCCTCTGAAATAAATGCATTAAATTCTAAATATTATTTGATTTGATCCAAATGGATGCCTTTTCTGGGCCTGGCACTCACCAAGATAAACCCGCGTGCTTCAAACAAGAAGCAGCACCAGAATTGCAAATGTCTTTTCCACAGACCAGGGCAGTACCTCACCTTTTCTCTTCGGACATAGTCCTAGTCTCACAGTCAGACAGTGCCCAGAGCCTTCCCAGACTCCCAGAGAACAGTCTCTAGGATGTGTTGTAGTAGTATAGATGTAAAATGGTTATGTTGATCACTGAAGGCATCTTCCACTGATTTGTGATGCGTTTGAAGAACTTTTCAAGCAGGAAAATAACATGCATCAAGCAACGAAAATGAAGGATTTTTTTTTTCCTACGTGGATTATACAAACAATTTTGGCCCACTTAAAAGAGACATCCTCAATTAAAATTGTATCTGGCTACAATGAGGCAGTGGTTTTGTTATGACTGATTCATTATTGCACAGACTTGATTTTTAGTGTGGGAAAAAGGGGCTTCACTGGTATGGAATTGTTTCTCAGTTAAAGTAAGGAAAACGGATATAACAAAAGGGAAGAATTCCTTTAACTATGGCTATATGGGGGATTTTGCCAGCCTAATTATTCTGCAACAGAAACAACCATGAACTCTTCTCTCCCAGTGATTATCTCACCCATCTCTCTGAACAGTATGAGCAAAAAATTCCTCTGTACCTTCCTTCCTTGAACAAGGACTATGGGAAACAGCAGAGACATCAGACACTTTACATGCTTACATCTCCCCATGTGTCCCATAGATGCTAGAACTCAAAAATTTCCCTTCCCTGATGTCAAAATAAATATGAAAAAGGATTTTCAGAAACATAAAAGAGATGGGGAAGGGAAAATTGGGCAGCTTTTCAGTGGATATGATAGATAATTCAGATGCAACTCCCAAAAAAATTCTTTTAGAATCTAGCTCAGTTTACAGGATGAGTGACACTGCTGAACAAGGGGGGAATGCACAATAGGTGCTGTAACAAGAGTAGGACAGCTGTCTACTGACACGTAGGCAGAGCTGAACAAGCTTTATGCATTCAGGGACCAGACAGTTCTCTGGCAGCATTTGAGGAACACATGAGCACATGAACAAGCTGTGTGCCGTGGTGCCAGCAGTAGAGTCTGGACACGGTGATCCCAGGGGTGCTTTCCAACCTGTGTTTAAATCTCTTGGCAGAGAAACCCTTCTGTGCCTATGACCATTCTTGCAGCTTTCATACGTCTACTTTCGTATTTCTACTTCCCCTGTATTCAAGACACAGTTACCACACTGTGCAACACTTGGGCACATTGTGGATTTACACACAAACCTTTTTTTTGTTTCATTATAGGTCTTCTTTAAAGTCTTTTACATCCTATTTATCATCCTGATCACTCCTAAGGATTGAGCTGATACCTTCCAAGAACTACTCACAATGACAACAAGACATTTTCCTGAATGGTGACATCTCTGTGGATGCCTATGTATGGTTTTTTTCCCTTTCTGCATTACTTTGCAGATGTCTAGATTAGGTGAGAAAATGGAGAATATTCACAGCCAGTTTATTTTAACCTACCTTGAAAATTTCTTATTGGTGAGTTTGTCAATTCCCCTTTTTTCCTAGAGCTTTAGTAGGTCATTTAACAATAGAGAAACCAACAGAGATTCTTGCCACTTGGTGATGTCCTGCAATTTGAAAAAGGGTGACTCAATCCCCACCTTCTGTTTTACCTTTACCTAATTAGAACCCTTACCAGTTCAAAACTACAGGAACACCTTCCCTTTTACATCTTGACTGTTTAAGGGATTTGATGACTATTGATAAGGGACCTTGGAAGTCCAGCTATGCCTTATGAGCTGAATCACCTCTGCACAAGGGCTGCTGGGCTTCAAATACACAGATATGTGACAGCTTCCTTCTACAAAATTCATTTTTACATTGACCCAATACATCATATTTACAAGTCTTCATTTTCTTTTCCATAAATCTGACTGAGGCAGGCTCAAGTTACAAGTGCACCCAGCCCTTTAAACATCAGTTGCATTTGCCACCTTCACTTGCCACATCAATTATTTAGTTCGTATCAAAGGAAACCATTAATTTAAAAACTCCACATTTGGGACTCTTGGGTGGCTACCATGGCTACCACCTATTTTTATCAACAGTATTACGCATTTATCCAATTGTTCTAAACCTGTTCTGCTGACACTTCAGTTTAAAACACACTTTTAGATGTTTTCAGGTACCAAAATTCTCCAGAAAAGAGAGCTCCCTGAGATGTTTTATAATGAACAGCAAATCAAAGATTTATTTAGCCTTGCTGTAACAGCCCTGTGTACTTTGAGTGTTCTTATCACACTGCAATTCCCTATCAAGCCTGCTGACGGATAGGCTCCCTACCCTTCATGTGTTTGAAGGGGTTTTCTCACTGTTTCTTTGAGTTTTGCAAGTTGCTCCTCAAAATTGATTTCACCTGCCTTATTTAACTTGCCTTATTTAACTTGCCTGTATGCTCTTTTCTATTTTCTCTGTTCAAACACAGCCTCCACTTTCTGAAAGATGTCTTTGCACTCCTAACATCACTCTGCTCTTCTACTGAACACCAGCTTTTCAGAGAGTCCTCCTCAATCCTTTTGATAGACGAGGATGCACGCTTCTTTGGGCTCGTATAAAGTCTTCTCACCAGCTGCCTGTTCTCTGCATCTAACCCTTTTAGCTGCTCCTTTGAACAGCAAAATTCATATAGTCATTCATATATTTACCTGTTCCACCTCTTTAAAAATTGTATTGTTGGCACAGGGACAATAGAACTGAGTTTGTCATGGTCATTGCACAATGCTCTGGGTTAAAATCAGCATTGTCTTTTCCCCATTACATTAAATCACAGAATCACAGAACAATTTTATGTTGTTTCACACCCCTGCATTGCTTTCCGTGTTGTCTCTCACATCAAGGTCTTTTTCCTTTTCTGATCCTCAGTTTGGTGTCTTTGGTATTTCTCCATTTACCTCTGCAGAGAAAGGCCCTTTCTTCCCTTGGACTTCACTGATCTCTCCAGATAACAAGCATCTCAAACAAATACCAGCCTCTCCTCCAAATTAAATTGCTCCACTTGCCAAGGCAAGGGCAGCCCATATTTCCAAAACAGAGTCTTCATATTTTCTCAGCCAGCATTTGATGTAGAATTTTCCAGATGATTTTGTGACCATGTTTCAGTCATCACTGTGCAATGATACAAATTACAAACACAGTCAACATCAATATCAACACTGGCACCTCCACACCTCCCTGAGACAAATTTTATTCCTTTAGCCTTTTTTTCCTTTGTTTCCCACAAGAGAACTGAAGTTCCCTGGAAGGGCAGTTTCTTCACACCTCCAGGATAGTTTGGATGACAAGCCTAAGAAGATTAGCTTTTGTAATGCTTTCTAAAAACCACTGTAAGGAGGATCACTGGCACAGATGACTGATTTTCATCCAGGAGATTCTAGCATTGTTCCACTATCTCATGCATTTACTAGGATTTCATTTCCTTCTGGAGCCTCAAGGGAAATTTCATAATCAGCACACCTGGTATGTGTAGTATAAATAATTAAGGGGATGCCCTCTCCAACACTCTATGCAGAAAGGCTGTTCTTCTGTAAGAAACGGCCTGGATCACAGCCTTGTTAGAAGAAACAACTATTAGGATTATAAGATTCCATTTCAAGACTCAACCTCATGAACATTTTCTGAACCAAATGGAGTCAAAGTAGAGGGACCTACTCAATCAGTGTGTTTATGGGTTGTTTTAACATTATTCTTTCTATGCTGTCAGCATAAATGGTACTTTGTCACCATTTTTCTATCCCACAGTTTAATTTATTGCTTGCCTTAAGAAAAAAGATCATGGCACCAATTTAGCTTATAATCACATCAAGAAAAACACTTTATGTGACAAATCTGGCAATAAGCCAGCACTGCATAAACTGGTTTAATGACAAAAATGCTTAGAGCAGACCATGTAAAAGAGGATAGACATGATGAGATGCTCTCTACAATTGGCTTTATCTGTTCAGCAATTTGCAAGGGCAATAGTTGTTACAGCCCAGGCTCTGGTGGTCTTTGCTGGTTTTTTGCCCAAAAATTGAGAGCATCAAAGTCCTCACAAAGTGGGTGTTATTGAAGAAGGAATTACTTTATTATCACAAATGGATAAAATGTGCAGGACGTACAAATTCATGTCTGACAGCTCACACTAACATGGTGGTAGCATCTGCATAATTTTGATGTGAAAGGGGTATTTTGATTGGTTTGAGGGTTTTTTCCCCTGAAAGTAAAGCCCCTCAAGTAGCTGGACATAGATTCTATATCTAGAAACTTTCACTTAAGTGCTTTGTGCCTTTCTCTGCTTTACCAAAAGAACCCTTTGTTCTGCATTCTTCTTTCTGCTAGCTTTGATCAATCCCTTGTCTTAATCTGTATTTATTACTTAGTCTACAGATCCCTCATTGGAAATATTTCTTTTCTTTCCCTAAACCCAAACTCAAGTTTTACTTTAAAGCTTCTAAAAAAAGTTTCATCATATCATGTGCTTCACTTTATGGTGCCATCTGTAACTAAAGTACAGCACAGTAAATGACATATTTGTGATTTGGAATCCAGTTTTGCAGATAACAGAGGTTAAGCAGCTCATTTAAATATGCCTCTGATACATAACTGAAATAGATTCAAACACTGAGATTTGCTCACCATCATTATTCCCACTTTCCAACACATTAATTGGATACAGGAAGTCAAATCAAGAAAGTCAGCTTCTTATCAAGGG
The DNA here is from genome assembly GCA_013400495.1 of Nicator chloris. NCBI lineage: Eukaryota > Metazoa > Chordata > Aves > Passeriformes > Pycnonotidae > Nicator > Nicator chloris. Next base: position 29,716 of record WAAE01016477.1, on the reverse strand, counting down.
CTGTGTCTTAAACTCTTTCTTTTTATGCTGAGAAAATGATAATCAATCATTTGGCACCATATTAGACCTGATAGGAACAGCACCAGACATGCAACATTGTGTGAACACACTCTCACCCTTTCAACTTGCCCAGTTACCCCAGGTACATCTGAAGCTCTTTTGTGTTTTTCCAAAGCAGATTTGAGAGACCTATGACTAATTAAATCTGTTGCTATTAGTGTGAGTAGGCCATACTTAAATTTTTAATGAGTGATGAATCATAAGCATATTCATTACCAGAATTTCTCTCTTTCTAGAATATAATGGGATACTATAATTGGACTGATGGGGCACATCCTTACACCTGCATGTTGCTTCAGGGGGACTCTGCTTGCATGCAAGGGTCCTCTAGAACCTCCAGTCACAGCATGATAGAGTATCAGAGGATTACAGTCATTCTGCCAAGACAAATAAAGACTCACCTTAACCTTCTAACTTTGTCTTGGTAACATCGAAACCTTACTCCTCAACTTCGAAAAAGAGAAGGAAAAGTTTGCCAAGGTAGAAGGATCCAGGCACCCCATGATAAAATTCAGTATTTGGTTTCAGTGTAGGCCTCTTCTTACCTACACAGAGCAGCAGGATGCACGGGATGTGTTAAACCCATTTCAGAAGGCTCAGCAAAAAGTGTGTTTCAGTTTAGGGGGTGGTAACAGGTGGGCTCTGGCCATGTCTGGAGAGAACAGCCTCCTAGTAAATCTTCGCAAGCTGAGCAATATTCTCCCCCTCTTTGAGAACTAAATATGTGGTTTGAAAAGGCACAGAACGGATTTACTTCCACGGAACAAGCACTTGGCAGCTTCAGGTGCTCTGTGAAACTCAGGAGTCACCTTTCCGCTGCAGTGGGATGGCCCGACCCTGCTCCCCTCAGCCCCCTGGGCTGCAGGGGCACAGCGCTCGGAGCCCGCCGGCACCACCAGGAGGCCGCGGGCACTAAGGGGTTAATCCAGCTCGCAGGAAGACATCAAACCGTGCTAAGAGCATTCCACAGAAACACCACCCTGAGCCAGCAGCCCAGAAGGAATAGCCAACCTGACAAACTCTGTGTCCGGGCAGCAGACACAAGACACCGGCTTCGGAGATCAGCAGCATTGGGGCATTTTGTGGGGCACCCCGAGAAACCCTCGGCACGGATAACCAGCCTTTGTACGGACAGCTGCATGGGGAAAAACCTGAAAGCCATTTAGGCAGCATTAGCTCTGAGAGTTGTACTTGGCTTTAAGCAGACTCATTTCGGGTTCTACCACCTGTTCAAAAGGCAAAATACTTCCTCATTCATTTTAAAAGCTGTGGCTGTGTCCCCCGTTCTCTTTGCAGAACGTGGTGAAGACACACACTGCCAGGGGAATACAGGACCTGGAGCTGTGGGTATCCCAGACACTGATCTCTATCAGCCTGTACAAACCAGAGCTTTAGCAGTCTCTCAGGAGTTTGCTGTAAAAGCAATTGGAAGTGCAATTAACAACAGCACATCTTAGGATAGGGAAAGACTTCTAACTAGAAGCTAATTAGGAGGGCAAACACTGAAGCTTGTTAGCTGAGATGCTAATGAGAATTATACTTGAGTGGCAGCAGACTAGCTATTCAGAGTTAATTAGAAACCTCAGCTGATAGTATATTGCTCTTAAGAGCTTTCAAAACAAACAACTGGAAAAATTGTCCTGCAGCTAAGGATCCAGCATGCCATGTTGAGTAATTCATGGGCACAGGGAACAGCCAGAAGATTACACTTAGGCATCAGGGTAATTTAACAGCATGTGGAAATGGAAGAGAGGAGGTTTGTGAGAGGTGCAGGCTCCCGTGGATTTTCAGAGATCTGTTCATCCGTGGGTGGCAACCCTGATACTGCATTACACAGTGCTGGTGAAAAGGCACCCAGCTGCACCACAGGGTGAGCAGGGGAGCTGCCACATGCCCAGAGTATCCCCACCAACCTTGTGCAGAGGTGGGATAAGGACCTGGGCAGGTTCAACAGCACCTGGCAGCTTTCCAACCCCATCCCCAGCCTCTCCCACCCCAGCCCTCAGCTCTCATCCAGGAAAGCTGCTGCTGGGAGCTGTACCAGGTGAAGCTGCAGCTGTGTGCAAGTTGATCCCACCATGCCTTTGCCTTCCTGGGGCATGGGAGGGGTTTACTCTCCCCGTCTTTGTGCAGTGAGGGGGCAAAGAGTAAATCAGGGCACTTAGAGGGGAAAAACCTGTTAAATGTAACATGGCTGCAATTGGGATGGTGAAGTGTGGCCTTACCTGGGCTGAGTTGCATGGCTGATTCCTGCTCTGAGCAGAGCCAGGGAGGCTGAGCAAAGGGGCTGCGTGTTTAAATGTTTCCTCTGAGCCTGATTGGAAGCGCAAGAGCCAGTCAGGGGCAGGGGAGAGGCTGCTAAACTCCAAGTAGGTTGCTTGTTTCAGGAAAAGGTTGGATACTGGAGAACCTCCACACTGCGCTCAGGAAAACACATGAAAACGTTCAGTCTCACAGGGGAGAGAAATGCTCCAGAATAATGGGGGGGATTTTCAGTTTTGCAGAGGCCCTGTTTGCATTAAAACTTGCAGCAATTTAAGCAAAACCTGGTTTTAATTCTATTTATTGAAACCAATTGCAAACCCATGTGGGTACTCTTTAAACGGATTCAGATTTCTTAAAGAAAAAACACTGCAAACCAGATTTCAATTAAAGCACAGAGGAGCATCCACAAACTGTTTTACACCAGTGTAATTAAATGGATTTCAAGTTTAACTTTAGTTTAACTAAAGATTTCGAAGCTTAACTTAAAACAAATGTGACTTTTAACGCAGATGTGACCTGGCAGTCACTGGCTGTTGGTACATGGGAGGGTTGGGAACTTTGCATACTGAAACCTCCCTGTGAGAGTCCTGGGAGTGAATAGCAGTAAATACACTCTTCACACAAGCTTTTTAATATCTGCAGTGGTAAGTGTGTGAAAGTATAAAAATTGAGAGTAGACACTAACACTGTCAACTATAATCCATACATCCATTTCTTTCTTAAAAGAATAAAATACTCTGGTGCATAAGCAGTATCCTGAAGAGACAAATTTACTTCACTAGAGCTTTGGGAACCCTCATTTTCACTCCATGTATTTGAAGAAAGAGTCCTGGATTGTGGTTATTCGGGTTTAACAGGACTTGGAAATGCTGACTGAAGCTGGAGGCAAAATTCCCCCCACAGCAGAGTGATGTAGCTCTGGGTTTGACCATGCTGCAGCTCACTGGAGACCATCCCAGCCACAGCCACACAGCTGGGCTCAGCAGGAGCAGTCCACTGGTGACCAGGACATGATGGGGCTGGTTTCACAAACCATTTCAAAATCCAAACCCACCAGTGGCTGCTGCCTGCCATCCTGGATGCAGGGGCTGGGGGTCGCCTTGCACAGCTGCTCTGGGTTTAGTGCAAAGTGTAATAAACTCCTTGGCAACTCACACCAGGCTAAATAAAAGCAGCAGAAGAGATTTAAGTAACTCATATTAGTGTTTCAGAGAAGATTGACTAGTGGGTAGTAAGGGTAGGGTAGTGGTACCTGTAGGCAGTGCTAACAAACTGCCTGGACACAATCCGGCCAGCGCAGCGCCACAATGAAAGGCAGGGCTGTCCTCTCCACCCCTCAGCACTTAGGGCTTCTGGTAGATTTCCCCGGTGTGAGAGACTGTGAAAGGAGCCTTCCCAGAGCTGCAGCCCAGCTTGGGAGCAAACCAGGGCAAGGCTCTGGGTGTTTCTAGGGTTTATATTGCTGACAGCAAGCAGGTAGAGCCGTAGGAACAGGTGGGCAGAGCTTGGATTTGGCCACAGACTTGTTTGCATCTGTCTCCCTTTGTGACCATCCCAGAGCCTGCAGTGGAAGGCTGGGACACTGGTATCAGACACAGCATCATCCACAGGGTATGTGTCTCCAAGGAGAACTGGACAGTAATTCCAGTGCCTGAGCTGACAGTGAAAAGTATGTACCTGTAAACTGACCATTAAAAGGTCAGTTTAGCCAAGACTGATCTTTTTTCTCAGAATCACAGCTAAAAGCTGAGTTCTCTGGATACTTTGTATTACCTTGCTAAGCAATCTCCCTGCTCCTCAGACTCCATGGGGGAAAATTACTGCTGTGTCCAGGGATTCAGGAGGATGACACGCAGTCTTTTAATGTCCTAGCAAGCAAACTGTAACTTTCCCCATTTGCTATGTGTGCATGTTGCCATCTTCCCTCTGCAGGGATAAATGTGCAGCTCTAACCCTGAATTTCATCTATTTACTGTCTCCTGACTGCGAATCCCTTTCAGTATTGCTAACTTCACACTGCCTTGCACACAGCATCCAACTCCACAAGAGCCCAATTTTCCTTTCAGGATGATCTCCTGCTGCAGCAGCATCAGCTCCCCGTGCCAAGGAGCCCTCCCTGCCAGCCCTCCTCCCCTGGCCCACACTACACCTGCAGCAAAACAACACAATCTGTGGCAGATTTTACCTCTTTTCCCCCCCAGAACTGGGCTGCTGCTTGGCTTGCATTGCAGCTCCCTGGGGATCAGCATTTTAGCTCTGCAGGACGTACTACCCCAGGTCTCTTTCTTGTAATGGTTTTAATTTTTTATCATGCTCAGAGCACTGCCTGCTGTCTCTTAAGCTTTCATATGCACTGGGGAATTCTTTTGCTTGGCAAATATTCGTGGGTTTATCAAAGATTATGTCTGGGTTTTCTAATAATGGGGTTTCTAGTAATGCCTCTGAATTGACTTTTTTTTTTCCTAATTCACAGTCTGATCTCTCACAGCTGACATAATGCCCCAAAATTGCAACACTGCACCTTTAATCTTAGATCACTCACCAGTCCTCCTTTTCTTCTTGGAAGAAAAGAGAGAAAAAAAAAGGTAGTATCAGGAGCAGAAGTCTCTTCTTTGTTGAAGTCTTTGGCCTCAGGTCAAGAAGGCTTTTCATGGGAAAGCCCTGCCGTTCCCTGGAGAACTTGCATAAAACCCCATTCTCTGCTGCTTCCTTCACCTCTGTGCCCTCCAAAGGCAGGGGCTGTATCTGTTTTCCTGTGCTGCTTCCTTCTTTCCACATTTATTTTTTGCTAATCAAGTACAGCTATTGCATCACATGCGAGGTGACTAAAGGAACTTTCAGCCTAAAGAAACTAGTGGATTCATGATGCTGCTTTCACTGTTCTATGAATTATTAGTATCTGTTTTGTCTGGTTATGTATTACTAAAACAATTTAGTCAGTTTAATATAGGTAGGTTTCTACTTTCACATGTTAAGCAGTGCTGTATTTTTGGCATGACCTGTAATCCCAGCATGCTGGAATTCCAAAACACCCTGTATGCCACTTATTCTGTCCTTACCACGCAACAATCACACTGTCATTCAATTTTCACTCTGCTTCCTGCAAGTTTCTCTTCTCTCACATTAGGCAGAGGGAGTCCCTGGACCCCAGATGTCCATCTCTGCATCCCTGCCCTCTGTGGTGATGGCAGCAGTGCTGCTTTCCCCGAGCACACGGCACTGCTCTGCACTTCACTAATCAATTCTGCTGCTTTGCACTACTCCTGCCTGCCCAGTCTGATCCTCCAAGCCACCACTTGTGTCTCAGTGCATTTCTCCTCTCTAACTTTATTCATTGCAGTTTACTTCCTCCTCTTGAAGTCTTTGTCTTGCCTTTGCACAAACACAGGAGCACTACTCAAAGGACTTTCCATTATGTCTCTGAGCTACCTCATTAATTTTCTTTGCTTGCATACTCCCTGCCTTCCCAAAAGTTCTACATAGGTCCTGCAGGCTGTGGGAGATGGACAGGAGAAGCCATGTGTTATATTCTGAGCAGAAGAAAGTTTACTGTACCCATGCCCCATCAAACAACCACATCAGTGCACTGCTGGGGCAGAACTAACACATCCTACTCCTCACGGGGACTTCTCATCCTGGCCTTGATTCTATAGCAAGGGCAGCACTTGCAGGGGTCACTGGACTCACATCTGCCCAGTTCATACCTGTACAAACACCATCAGCAAGGATCACTGACATTACTGAGCTAACAACAACTTCAAGTACTCTCCAGCATTTTTGCTTAAGTTTTTATTCCCTTTAATCACTGCTGAGTTCATCTTGAAGATTTGTGAACATCTTGCATAGCTTGGCCATTTAACTGCTACTTTTCCTGATTCTTGTTAATACTTGTCAATTTTCCTATCAAAACTCATTAAAGGATTTTTTCACTTCATTTTTCAAAAATAGGATTTTCCCTTAGTTTGGCAAGTCTATTCCTGTTCCCATCCTAATCCTGCTAGAGAATGTGCATTGCTCATTACCCTTAACAACACATCTTCTCTTTTTCTTGCTTTTCCTTTTCCTGCACGTCTGGCAGTTCTGCAGCTTTCCTCTTGTAAGCTGAATAAAGCTTAGTTTCTGCACCTGTTTATTTTCCTACAAGTCCAGCTGAGGCAGAAAGCCTAGGAGCCTTCACCGTGCCCTCCACTCCCAAATTCTGAATTTCTGTTTGTCTCCACAGATAGATACAACAGCTGCCACAGCCACCTCCCATCTGCCACCGGGTGCAAGCACAAAAAGGTACCTGCTCCAGAACAACTCAGTTTTATTCCTGTGAGTGCAGGCCATATATCCACATGGAAGAGAAGCTGGTGATCAGCAGCCAGCATGGATTCACTAAAGGTAAATCCAGCTAGACCACCTGACTGCCTTCTACAAAGGAACAACTACCTGGATGGCTGAGGGGAGAGCAATGGATATTGTTTACCTTGACTTCAGCAGGGCTTTCGGCACAATGTCTCACGACATCCTCGTAGGCAAACTCAGGAGTTGTGGGCTGGCTGAGTGGGCAGTGATGTGGATTGAGAACTGGCTGAGTGGCAGATCCCAGAGGGTTGTGATCGGTGGCACAGGGTCCAGGTGGAGACCTGTCACCCCCAGGGTCCTGCACTGTGCCCTGTGTTAACCTGGTTACCAATGACTTGGATGAAGGAACAGATGCCTCCTTTGCAAGTTCCCTGCCAACACAAAGCTGGGAGGAGTGGCCAGTGTCCCAGGGAGCTGTGCAGCCCTTCAGAGGGACCTCGACAGGCTGGAGAGATGGGCAGAGAGGAACCCTCTGAAATTCAGCAAGGCCAAATGCAGGCTCCTGCACCCAGGGAGGAACAACCCCAGGGACCAGCACAGGCTGGGGGCTGAGCTGCTGAGAGGCAGCTCTGCAGAGAAGGACCCGGGGGTGCTGGTGGACACAAGGTGTCCGTGGGCCAGCAGTGTGTCCCTGTGGCTGGGAAGGCCAGTGGAGTCCTGGGGTGTGAGGTGGAGCAGTGCCAGCAGGTCGAGGGAGGTGATCCTGCCCCTCTGCTCAGCCCAGGTGAGACACACCTGGAGTGCTGTGTCCCATTCTGGGCTTCTCAGGACAAGAGAGACATGGAGATCCTGGAGTGGGCCCAGAGGAGTACGTCAAAGATGATTAAAGGTCAGGAGAGTCTCTCTTATGAGGAAAGGCTGAGGGAGCTGAGCTTGTTCAGCCTCAAACTGAGAGAGGCCCTCATCAGTGTCTGTCAGTATCTGCAGGGAGGGTGTCAAGAAGATGGATCAGATTCTGCTCAGTGGTGCCAAGCAACAGGACAAGAGGCAATGGGCAGAAATTGATGCACAGGAAGTTCCACCTGAATATGAGGAATAACTTCTTTACTATTCTGAGCACTGCAACAGACTGCACAGAGAGAGGGTGGAGTTTCCCTCACTGGAGGTATTAAAGAATCATCTGCACACAGTCCTGTGCCTTGTACTCTGGGTTGACCCTGTTTCAGCAGGATTGGGCCAGATGCCCCACAGTGGTCCCTTCCAACTTCAATCATACTGTGATTTGGTGAGTCTCCTCAACCAGGTCCTGAAAGGAGAGTTCTCCCTCTCCAGTATAGAATCCTATTGCAGCACTCCCCGTCAGAGTATTGTCATAAAAACATCTACCTTTTGCTTTTAAGTTACCACATACTGCAAAAATCCCCACTGAAGTGTGTACAGGAGTATCCCCCAGAATGAAAGGCTCTGTATGCATTTAATAATGAAATGCCCATTTCATGTTTAGAAGCAGATGAAAGGACAGATAAGAGCAACTGGAAACAGCTTGGATATTGCAGCTTCAGTTGATAAGACTATGCTTTTACCCTACTATTCTAAATATGCCTTTTTTCAAAACAAAAATATTTCATAAGGAATTTTATAATAATGGGAGAGCTTTCATGTCCCATCTGAAAGGGCTCCTTGAAACAGATTTAAAAAGAAAACATCAAGGAAGACATTAGGACTGTACCTCATTCTTTCATCAGTATATATAGTTCATAATGCACATCAGGTGCCACAGGAACTGCTGTTCAAGGTTAAAGCAAGGTCCTTATGAAAGGGGCAATTACTCTCTAGTGACAGATAAGGAGAAGAAAGTCAAAGCTAAACCGTGCGAGCGGGAAAGGCAGGAGAGCTCAAAGTTAACTGGAAAAGCTACAAAAGCCTTTACCTCGGGAAGAGGCCACTTCAGCACCTGGCTGTGAATTCAGGTTTTAATCTGTCACCAGTAGTCCCTGCCAGGCTCTCCCTCCCCACACCTCAAAGGCAGCTGGCACGAGCCCCAGCATGGAGCAGCCCCGTGGTGGGATGAGAGCCCCGTGGGGCTGGTGGGCACCGTGGGGAGCAGCAGGACAGGGAGCCCTCGGCTGCACGGGGGGCTGTGCCTGCACTCTGCTGGGCTGCTCTGAGAAAAGCCTGCATTCAGCATTCATACTCAAAGCATAATGAAAGCATGTTTTTGAAAGGAAAATGAAAACCAAAGCTCACGTCCAAATTTGGTGGAGGATTCCAGGAATCCCAGTTCCACCCATGGGGAGGTCTGGAGCCACAAAGGCTCACCCTCAATGGAAGAGAATGAATCCGGGGAACATTTAGACAAGATGGGTATACACAAGTCCACAGGATGACGTGGGATGCATCCATGGGGCTGAGGAATCTGGCTGATGTCAGACAGGCTGTGGCCATCAGGGGAGGCTCCTGAGGACTGGAAACAAGAATCACTTCTGTCCTCCAGGAGGAGGATCTGTGAAACCAGGTCTGATAAGCCTTAATGTCGCAATGAACGTTGGTACATCAAAACTGTAACTTGAAAGTAACATTTTTCAAAGAAGAAAGTTTCTGGAATGTGATCAAGAAACCAAACAAGGCAAGAATATTACCTGTGAAAATTCAAAATATCAGACTCTCACTAGAGAAAAATGCAGCAATATGAGGAGATGCAACTGTAACTAGAAAAAGGAGAAAAACTTTTAGTATTTTTGATTTTCAGGAGAGGAAAAAAAAGCACATTTGCTTTCTTCAAGTGGATGAAAGACACCTGTATAAAAAGAAGAAAGTTCTGGCTCACTCTGGAATAGTAATTAACAGGGAAAATTGTAGTTCAAAGAAAAAATAAAGTATTTATTCTTTTCATAATCAAATGTAAAGGAACACTCAGTGTCTAAATCTAAGGGTAAAGAACACTGCTAAGAGGCAGTTTCAAGTTCTGCAGCCTTCCTTCAACTTACTATCACAGCTTACTGAAAATGGGTTTCTTTTCCTGGGTGCTCTATGAACACCCATAGTGCAAGAGAAAACTACACCTAAAAGCTGGGAGCAACCTAAAAAAATGCTCTCACACCTTTAATAACAGGAACCTTCAACATTTTCAGGCATAATATGGTGAAGTGGATAAAGCTATTGAAGGTGAAGAATGAAAAGATGCTGTTTCCTACCATTCCTTGGTCCCTGGGCTGTACCTTGCAACCACATTACACGAAGCCTCCCTTTCCCAGGAGGAATCATCCTGGCTCTGTCCTGCAATGTCCTTAAAAGTGCCATAAATGCTTCTCTGTCCTTGGCTGCACCACAGCTGTTTGGTCTCCAAGGAGACCTCTTCAAACTGCCAGTCCAGAAACTGCTTGGATCATGATATATCCAGGGGATGATATATATTTGTGTGCATATATATTTGCACAGAGAATAAGTAATGACCTGCAACAGGCAGCAGTGAACCATCCAACTGCTTGTGGTTGGGAATTGTTTTTTAACAAACATGGATACTTTTCCCTGTCCGTAAGTGGCCCTCAGCAGACAAGAGGTCCTTTACTCACATATAGCACACACCAGGCTGCTGCACAAATCCTATCCTTCCTTCCTGCATCACATCCTGGGGTTTTAGAGCAGAAAAGCACAATGGAATAAATATGTCAGACAACCCTCATCACTACCCCTTTTTGGGCCCTGCTAAAATGTCAACTTTTAATTATTTTCTTTTGAATGAATGCCCATCTCATTACAGGCTTTGGAAATCTCTTCAAAATATGTAATTTAGGGCTAAATTCTTGTTTATGCTACTTGGCTTCTAATGTTATCCTGTCTACATGAGATTTTATAGCCAATAAAACATGACTGAGTACACATGAAATAATAAATTTGATCTCCTGTCCTGATTTTTTTTCAGGTAATTAAGCTACACAGAATAATACAGTTTGATCGTTGTTAGTTTGGGACTGGCATTTATATTTCATCTAGAGTTAATGCAGTCAAACTGAGAACAAAGGCACTACAGACACAGGAGAGCCAGGCCTCACTAAGTTAATAATTAATAACCACTTTGACGATATTTAACCCATCAGCAAAAACACAAAAGAACTTTGGGCACTCTAAGTCTCACTGCAACAAACTGAGCACCTCATACTTTCACCAGTACATATGGTGCAGCAATCTTTTCAAGTGCAACATGTTAACTCAACATGACTTCTTACAACACTCCATCATCACCCCTGGATTCATCATTACTTTCAAAGGTATAATATACAGTTTGGATTTTTATAGCTCTAAGAAACATAGATTTGCTTAATCCTGTCATCTGAGACAACTCAACTCAAATCAGACCAAGTTTGCTGTATCTTTCCCATGCAGGGATACTCTCAAACCCCACAGTAGGCCAGTGGGAGGTTGGAAAATTAACCTGTCAGCATAATATGAGCCTCTGTTTACCACTGCTAATGTAACTTGGTCTCAGATAATGTTTTCTGAAGCAGCAGGTCCTTTACTATTACTGTTAGTGCTCCTGCAAGTTTCCCAGCTGCCAGATCACATTTCTCACTTTTTTTTTCAATATTATCAGATCACACTGCAATGGGAACAGGTATTATCCACAAGCTCACATTTAAGTAACTGCAGTATATAAATATGCTGCTTCAGTGAGCACAGACAGAGCCATCCCCAAGACAACCACAAAAACAGTAAAGCAGCAAAAGTACAGATTGAAACATCATTTGTGAAAGCATTCAGTTTTGGTACTGATGAAGATAAACATCTGAACAATATTCTTAGATTGCTACAAAAGGTAGCAAAAAAGTTGCAGGTTTATTTGTTCCCCTTCTAAAGATTCACTTCTTCAGGACTCCCAATTAATTCATAAACTCCAGATACTTCGGATCACTCAGTCTTGTCCTCTGTTACTTAGTCATGTACCAAGCTATTGATGACATACAACTTTTATTTTAAAGCATTCAACAGGTGAAGTATTTACTCTGGCAGCCAAGGCAGAAGAAAGAAGACAGGAGGAGAAGGAATGAGCTTAAGCCCCATTACCAAGAGATGGAAGGATCAGAAGCCTCGAAAGCACTTAAAAATACCTCCCAGATCTGCAGCATCCAGTGTTCATTTAAAACAGTGGTAGTTTGAAGCAGTTAAGAAGGCAAAGAAAAATTACTATGAACAAAGTGTAATTAAGAGTATCTGCCCAAACTTGCCTGAAATAAAAGTTAAACAATTAATTGTGTTATTTTCATAGATGTTAAATCAAATGCCAAAGATGGTATTTGAAATGTCAACGTTAACAAGACACACCAAGAGAAGTTAAGTTAGCAAGCCTTACACTTGCCTTTCCATTGGACAAGACAGATGCTTCAATCCTGGGGCCATTTAACAGCAAGACAGGGATGAAAACACATTTAGTGCCTCTTCCTCAGGGGAAGAAAGGGGTAGAAAAGACTAAGACTGTAATTTGGAGATGTTATTACAACATTGACTTGAAGTTTTACAGTGCATGTAATTCAAGATGAGCTAGATTAGCAAAAACCTTGTATTTAAATGGTGTGACTTAATCTGGCGCTCAGCTCTGTGGGCATCTGGTGCATGGTCAAACCCAGCCCTCAGGGATGCATTTTGCTTGGAGCCCAAACACTGCAACCTGGCTGAAAGAACTCCAGAATGTAAATAATGAGGTGAAACAATCAGGTTGCACTTGATCAAAATCTACCCGTGACATTTACAGCTTGAAGGATAAGAAAACAGCACCTGGGGTAAGGGACTGCTCTGCCATACTTCGATGTGTACACCATGGGAAAGATCAGAAACAAAATGAAGGCAGAATGATGGCTGCAATAGAAGAGCAAAAGGTTTGGCTCACTCTGAAGATAACATTCTATACAAACTGTATGAACTTTTTTGTGTTCCTACTTCCAACTTTTTAACAAACCTACAAGTTACAAATCTTTTCATCTCTTCAAACAGTTATGCAAAACTTATGGTATAATTATGTTTAATTCTACAGGCAATCAAAGCTTTTTGTCTTGTAACTGGGCTGGAGCCCTGCCAATTCCCAAATGATGGCTGCAGTACTCTTTACAGCTGCACTGCCTAAGTAGGAAAAAAAGCACAACACCTTTACAGGACAGGAAAGGCAGTGAGGAAAGCAAAAAAGTTCTAGTAAATTAAAACATTCTAGTCTAAGTGCAATGCTTCATCTCCCCGTGCCTGGCAATTCATCTTTAGGGCTAATATTTCCAGAAATTAAATGGTTTTTCTTCTCTGAGTGACAAAAAGATGAAGGCTTCATTACTCAAACAAGCCTGCAGCTCTGCAGGCAAAGGCACTTACCACAGCACAGCTCTGCCCCTCAGCTCCACGGCTACACTAAAAGGTGACACAGCGGCGGATGAGTCGCCACCAACGCCGACAAGGAAAAACAAGATGTAAAAGAAGTTACCTTGACTAAGGACAAAACCAGCACGTGCTTTCCACATTAAGCTACTACTTCAAACTTTATGCCAGAGTTTCCAGAAAGCAGCCAAGTGCTGCAAAGTTAATCAAAACAAGATGTCTCTGAGCCGTTGAGTACTGCAAGAGATCCTCCAGTGTTCAGCAGCAGGACCACCCAGAAATTTCTTTTAAGATGCAAGCCCAACAGCTGGAAAACCAAGCTTCAGCAAGTTAGACCATTTCTTCTCCTGTGTAACATTATCCCTCCCCAGGACTGCTGTGGATAAATACACTCTCATTCACAAATACAGCTGTACACTTAAATGTTGCCTTTTCTGATCTCATCTAGAATCCCAGAGAAATTTTGGCAAACATGACTATTAGATACAATTAAAAGCTCAACTGTCATAGTTCTTGGTTAATTGCAAACAGCACATATTGTGCAGCATAGCTACATTTGCAGAGAGTTCATGTATTCTTGCATATGTTAATAATACTCAGTATTTGATAGTTGCTGAAAAGAAGATACTGGGGAAAATTCTAGCAAGAATGCATCTAGCAAGAAGCCCTTTTTTTAAAATAACCAGAGAAAAATCACTTACAGTAATAGTTGCATTTTATTTTCTCTTTTAGTTTCAATGTGCAGTATTTTCAGCATTTTTTTTTAACTTAAACATACATCTAAAATTATACGCTATCCTTTTCCCTTGAGTACAGTTGCTTTTCAGATTGGGGCTCCAAGCTTTTGCTCATCATTGCCCTCAAACTATACCCCACCACAGGGTGCATTACCTTATCCTTGTCAAGTTTATCCAACTTGATGGTGTGTATACAGGAACTGATGGGAATGATAAGCTCACACAAAATGGACATGACAAAAGCAGCACATGCTTCACAAATGCTCTGCAGCATTTATACCCAGTTATCTGAATGCAGCTAAAAACTTGATATACAGTAGAAGCTCTCCTGGGTATGACTGTGGGATTCTCAAGATTTTTAAATGGATACTTAGGTAGCACGCACAAAGAGTTCACCCAAAATCTCTGTATTAGGTTAAATTAACATAATTAATTTCTCCAAAATGTTGCTACATTGCTTACTCTAGTTTTTACAGCAGCTTGTTTTCACTTTAAAATACTTAAAAACTAGCAAAGTATTTTGCTCTCTTGTAACTTTCATCAATTGTGTCCTTATAACCAAAATTGCTTTAAAAGAGCAAAGCACCTACCACTGTCACTCAGTTGATTTCTACTTTTAGTAAAAAGTTTAGTTGGGATTGTACAAGGAAATGGAAAAAGTCTGATTTACACAATGGATGTACTCAATTAGTTCCTCGTCTTCTCCCATCCCTTTCAATCACTGGGGAAGATCCTGAATGACTGAATTTAATTAAACTGCTTATTGCTATTAGTTATTGCTCATTAAACCCAAAAATTTCTTTTTTTATGGAAGCATAAATGCTCAGCCCTGGCAGCTCCACAAAATCTTAAGACAAACCAGGTCTGCTGCTCTTGGAGAACTGTCTGCAGTGTTTTTGACACAACCTCCTTATCTGCTATACAGTTAACAGCCATTGAGAAAGGAGAATGGCAAGACAGAATGCTCCTAAGGCAAATCTACTAAATATCAACAAATTAGTTTTAACCCAAAAGGTTCCACTTGTTCCCCCCTTCATTTGACCTAAATGTGTTCACTCATTACTCAGTGCTTTCGGAATGCTGCTGGTGGTTAAAAAACGAGCAATGTCTTGGTGCTAAGAAGGCATTCCTACCAAAGCAAAAGTAACACACAATCATTTACTAGATGCTTTAGGCAAGACATGACATCTGAGTATACACTTTAGAGAAGATTTAAATAAACTCACATTCAATTGCAACTGGAAAACAACATAAATAGTAAAGAAAATACTTTGAATCCTTCAAATAAGAACTGGTTTACAATAAGTTGTCATTTGCAACTCCTCCCTCTTGCACTCTGTGCAAGGAAGGGGGCATGCTGAAATGAAACACAAAGCAAACTTTATTTAATGGGCCAATGGGTAGCTGGTCCAAAAGCTATTTGTAACAAGTTGGCTGGCATACAGTGCTCTTAAGGAGAGGGCCACCTTATAGATTTAGTAATGCAGTTTCTTTGACAACTGAATTGTAACTGAAGTTTTAAACAGTATTCTGCCTCAGGTATGCTCCCAATCATGCCATACCTCTCATCTTGTAAGGCTGCAAAGAAGCCACTTTCACTGCAAAGCACATTAAAGATGCCATCTGCTTTGTTTAGCCAGGACACCAAATGTATGTCTTAAGACCAAGCACGTTTCTACCCTGATCTCAATGAAAAAATGAACAGCCTGATTTTCAGAATTAGCCTTCTGTTTACAGCAAGTTAAATACACTCTATGAAATAAAATCTTGCATAGAGTCAATCTCAAAGGACAAGCAGTATTTTTATTTCCTTCAAATCCAACACCAGAACTCCTTAATGGCCACTGTTCTGCTGGTACTGCCCCTGTGGCACACCTTGTGGCTCGTGTCACTAAAAGCAGACAGAAGTGATTTTGAGTATGATTTCATTCCAGAAGAAATAGGGTGAGGAAAGAATGTCTCGGAAGAAGACAAAGTGTGCTGCAGTGAAATGTCTGAACTGAAGCACTACTGCAGTGTGCTCCCACACTAGGAAGACCCTTAGGCTACAACTCCTTCAGGTCACAGAGAATTTCCTAAGAGGAGGTGCCCTTCTTTAGACACTTAGGACACATTACAGGAGGTATATATACTACAACAAATCTCCAAGAGAGGTTAAAACAGATGAAGTTATTACTACCAGTGAATCTTGATGAGGTTAGAACTGAGTGCATCAGCTCTAGAGCTTGTCTTGAAACAGGTAATGCAAATATTTGCTCTAAGGCTGGCAAGAGGCATTTGAGGAATGGGAGTCTGTCACATCTAATGTTTTTCACCCAGCTGTGCTGACTGCTTAATTCAATGTATTTCTTCACTGGCTTGAAAGACTCTATAGCAAGTCCCAAGCTGGTTTGGAAAGTTTCATAAAGGGTCTAGCTCCTGTGATCCCAAGGTAAAGTAACCAGCTGGTCTGTGTTAATCATGAGGAGCTTAAATTATGAAGAATTTAACAGTTTCATTACACAACAGATATTGTTATATGGTGAAAATTTGACTAACCTGATGCTTAAAAAATATATTAAAATCTATTTTAAATTCTGGAAAATAGCTTACAAAAATATCTTCACTTAAACTATATATCATACAAAAACTGACCGGTGTGTGGGTTTACAGTACAAAATGATTCTTGGTGATTACAAAAGGGAAGAGTGATCTATACTACCCTTTAATGCAAGCACAGGGCATTAGATCTCACTGCTCAGAATTAGACTTTTATCAGAATTAAGATAATTTCCAATATAATTCAAACTTTCAAAGAGTATCTATTTTATTAAACCGTTTTCTGAAATCTGTTCAGTTTCTTTTAAAAATCACCACAGTGCTGTGGCCCAAGGAAGAAGAGTAACCCAGCTAAGGACAGAAATAATTGCTCTAGATAATGAGACCTGTAGAGAGCTAAATACAGCAACATCTACAGTTGTTTCTACTGCCCATACTATCAATTTCCTCTACCAGTTTCTAAAAGCAAGCGACACCAGCGGACAATTCCTTTGTAATCGATTTATGGGCAGAAGCAACAATTTTTGGTCTAGATTGGAATTAGTTTAAATACATGGGTTTAATAAATACAAATATACACACCTGTATACATTAAATGTTGTCACATGTGTATAATTTCAACATATACATTATATACAGAAATACATACAGTACATGCTCCTCCTGACAACACTATCTCATTTTTCCAAGTGTCACCAAAAGGTGTGATAAGAAAATGAAGAAAGGTTAAATGTAGGATCTGACTGAGAACCAAGGTATCATTTCTCTATAATGAAAGACTTAAATACAACTAAAGACAAATGCTGTGCTAGATTTCCTCATGTAAAGCTTAGGAATCAATGGCATTCCCCGGGTGGTGAGTAAAAGCTAAATCTGGCCCTGTGTAGTGTCCCGAAATTCATGGATATTTGTGTGTCTGAAGCATTATGGATACAACAGGTAATAAAAGAGGTTGTGTAATCTAACACTTTAGCCAGTCCCAAAGTAGACCACAGCAGCCTTCTGATTCTTTACTGCTACCATATATTTGTTTACATGAGAGTGGTCCAGATGACTCCATGGTCTGTTAGGAAAGGTCAAATGGTTGTTGACTACTGGGGAGCTTGCACCATTTTGTCTCTTAAAATGCTGTGCAGCAAATAAGAGCAGTTGCTTAAGTATCTAAAGTTTGATGCAGAGTGACTAGTCCTCTTTTTTACCATTATGTCTCAAAATAAAGGAATTCAAAAGAAGCTACAATAAAGTAGATCACAAGAATGCCTCCTTAGTACAGTTTCTCAAGACAAATTAATCAACATATTCCAGTTTTAAAGCACTTTAAGAAAAAGTGAGATGCAAAACAAGATGTGATCTGTACATTAAGATGGATTTCCAAAAGGAACGTGAATTCAAGCACGAGGAAAAAAATGAGGACAATACAGATGTCAAGACATTCAGTAGCATGGCTTTTGTTCATCTCCGATTACAGCACAGCTCATGCACCACACATCTTACAATTTTACATACTGTACATAATATAGAAATATTTAATTTAAAATTTCTTTCACTGATATACTGTACTCAAATTTGAAATCCTGAGAAGAAAAAAAGAAAAACGTGTGGTTACGTATGTGCACTATATCTCTGGTATCACCAACACATACACCACTGGATATCAGAAAGTCCAGAGAGAGAAATTACATGCTGGAAGTGTAAATCATAAAAGCCATTTTCTCTTTTCCTTGTTTGGGAGAGACAATAGGAAACAAATTCTATTCTGTACTACACAACAGTATATACAGGTACATAAAACTATGAAGTTGGCTAATGACTGCAGGTTGCAATAACAGTCTGTCAGTGTCTTACTGGCTGCACCACAGTGGCTTCAGCTGCATATTGGGAAGAAGAGGAATACCAGCTACCTTGCATGTGGTACTAGCTCATATTTTACAGTGAGGATGTGTGGCTCACATTAGTCCCCAACATCACTCGAAAAACACTGACATGCTTCATTCCACTTAGAGGTGCTTAGTGTCAGCAACAACTACACTTGACTTCTCAGGTGATTTCCAGTGCTGCAGAGCACTTGTCCATGCATGCTGCAAGGAAAACTGACGGGTCCGTATTATCACAAATGCAACCCCAGGTATTTTCTTCATCTTGCATTCTTCATAATTCATACTCCAACACTAGTCATGCAGTTCCACCACACATCAGGATGTTCAACATGCTGTGACCTTGTGGACATTTTGCAAACAGGTCAGCAGGCGATGGTAGGGGGTTCCTGGAGATGCTACCACCTCAAACACTGACTGGAAGGCTCTCCGATCCAATTCTTCATCGATCTGGTGTCGGTAGAAGTCTATGGCCACCAAACAGAAGATGTTAACATCCACTTGCTCTGATTTTCCCATTCTGCTGATAATATGTGGAAGACTGAAATAAAAGTTAAGGTCATAAAATGACAGATATTGTTCCTCTTTTGGTTTAGCAGTTTAAACATTGCTCTCCATTAAAACAGTTTATTCTTAAGCTCACCAACAACATTCAGTTGCAAAATACTGTAATCTGGCAATTAACTGCTACTACATAAATCCTATTTCTTCATTAACATCACACAATTTCTTACCCTCAGAAATTAATTTCAAGCTGGCAGTAGTTTCTTTATCTATTGGAGCAAACAATGCAATCAGCAACTGCTGAGAGCCAAAGAGCACTGCTGCGATTAAGAGTCTTCGGACATTTCAAACATGACAAATGGCCACTTTTTTGTCTGGTCACGAAATGCACCAGTTATTTTTCTGTTTGTTTCAGGGGTTTGTTTATTTGTTTTCTGAATAAACCCAGCACTAATACCACCTGTATATATACATACATATACATACACACACACACACACACACACATATATATATATCTATATCTTTTGTCTGTTCCAATTTATTTGGCCGATGCCATTCCATTGCCAAAGCTCACTATTACTGCAGTGCACAGCCAGGGGGAAAACTGCAAAATACCATTTGTATGTTGAGGATAATTCTCTTGATTTTGAGTTTGTTAGCTTCTTTCACTTTTTTCAATATATTTTATCTTGCAGAAGGAACATAAAGCAAAGCTTTTAAAGTTCATAGTATTAAAGCAATAGTATCTCGGTGAAGCTTTGAAAAAGTCCTTCAAAGTAAGGACCTTCCCAATCATCTTGTATAGTCAAAAAGAACTGATCTTAAAGCAGTAGTTTTAGATAACTGTTCTCATAATCTGTTTAAATGTTCTCTTTTTTCCCCACAATCCCCAGCTACCAACACCACAAAGCAATATACAGCATTACTATCTGCAGTAAACCTGCCTTTTTAGTGTCTTACACTTGTACTCTTACCCTTCAAGGCTTTACACTGTAATAACCCAGAAATGGCACACATTCAATCTTTTTTTAGGATACATTGCTGAAATCCATTGACTGGTGGAAGCACTGACAAAAAAACAGGAAAGACTCCACATTGCCATTGCCACAGGTGTTCTTTGTGTGAAATTAGAGAGAGAGAGCATCACCCAGTCACGGACCATTGAGGATTGTCCAGTGCTATGCAGTGTCTGGAACACCTGCAAAATATTGCACACAGGAGTAAAGACAGGGTGGATGGATATGGGGAAAAGTTTTGTTTCTCTTGTACAGGTTCTCTCTGGCTAAAAAACTCTGAGGGTCACAAACTGGATTCCTGGAGACAACTCTGAGTCTAATGAATTAGTGAACTGGACTCATGACAAATGTGCCAAACTGAAGTAATCATACAGAAATATACAACTTGTGTGGTGTCTCTTTTTTCTAGATCACATGTGCTGTGCACATTCACTCTCCAGTGATGCACAAGTCCAGTAGGTGCTGAAGAGCCAAAAGCCCAGAAGCTCAGCTGAGGGCACAGGGGCTTGCCTGTTGGGGTTCACACGGTGGTGGCTCACTCAGATCTAGAATGTGAGCACCAGGACCACAACCACTAATTTTCCCTTTATTTTCTCATTATCAGTGACTGAACTTGTCCTGCTGTGAGCTTTGGCCTCTAGGTGACATGGGAATTCTAGCCCTCGATGCTGCCTGGAAGCCAAAGCTCACAGCAGGACAAGTTCAGTCACTGTGACTGGTTTGTCACATCTAACAAAAGTGGTATATGGCCCTTCAGCTGAGCTGTCAATTATTTAGAAATCTTCTGAAACATTTAAGAAAAATAAATGGATCAATATTACCTTATAAACTACTGTTGCCATGAATTGTGGGTATGGCTGCTGATTGGACAGAAATTCCCCAATAACTTTGTTCATTACATCTTGTGGGGGAAAAAAGTCATCAAGGAACTGTGGAAGAATCCGAGCCACTACTCGAGCTTCAAAAGGAAATCCCTTCCTGATCCTGAAAATAATAAAAAATTAAGTATTTTATGATTGAATTCCAATACATGTAATTTTACTTTCATCTCTGACTAGGCAAGTTCTCAGCACTGATGAATCCAAATCTTCATGTAAGCTTAATACCAGACTACCCAAAGAATTTTATCAAAGCTGTCAGAAGCTGCCACACTCTCCCCTTTTCTTTTTTAAATAGTCACATTTTTTGAAAATGTCTAGAATTGCATCAGAGACAAGACTTATCAACAGGAATGGTGAAGAAATTGAACAAGAACAAAAGAGGACAGGGAGATCACTCCTCCTAGTTATCAGAGAAAAGGCCATTTATAAACAGAACACTAGTTTTCATTCATAACATCTTGTCTTTTTTTATTCAAGATCAGAATGACCAACATATCAAACAAGAAAAGCAAGTTGTATTGCTGTGTAAAGTGGGGAAAAGATACTCCCACCTACAAACAATTTTGTTTAAATAATGCTAATTGGAAAGTCTTTCTAATAAAGGCTGCATCTGTTGATGTGCCAAGTTACCATCATGTGATTCTTCCTTGCAAAAGTTATTTTTTGCTTGTAGTAGTCACATTTAGTTTGCTAGCTCTTCAGAGTGACATATTCAAACACACTCAAGCACTGCTCTAGTTCTGTTCTCATCAAGTGCAGAAGTGAAACCCTCCTCCAAGTTTTATGGAAAAACCACTGAACACTTTAAAAAATGTAAACCATTACCCACAAACTACTACACAAAATCTAACATGCTATACTCAGTTAAGACAGCTTGACATTGTCAGATCAAAACAGAGGTTTTGCAATGTTCCCATTAATGAGTTCCATGTGAATACAGAAGTTTTACTGTATCCTTCCACTGCAATTACTTAACGGCCTAAGAAAGTGCAACTCTTGTGGGGAGGGGGAAAGAGGGGGAAAAAGTTTCAAACTCTTAGGATGGTTTCAAAGATTATTTCCTGTAAACTGGATTTATATCCATGATTATGTAGAAGACATCCTGAAAAGCACTTAAGAGTTTGACCTGAAGGGAGCTGGAAATACATTTATGAACTATTATGGTTTGTGCAACACACAGTATCCGTTAGGACATGTCTGGTCTTCATTTACATTCCTGCACATTTGTGCTGCCTTCAGCAATTCCATCAGTGTTACTGTGTATACCAGGAGTGTAACTTTTAAGCAACAGCAAGTAGAGAAACATCATTAATTAACTGTAAGAACTGTCAAATAGAGAAGTGACCACGCAGTGACAAACACAATCATCTCCCTCCCAGAGCCCCATGTACACATTTTGTCCTCTTACCTATCAAAAAGGACAGATACTCGTTCCATAGCGACAATCACAGATTCACTGTCAGGAGCACCAGGATTTACATCTGGGATACGGCTGGGGCTGATTTTTTCCTTTCCTAAACCAAAATAATTTGTTACAAGTTCACTGTGGATGTTAAAATACATTTCTTTTCCTTTTAGTAAAAAAAATAAATTAAGAAAATAAGCACTGTTAGGAAGCCAGTCTCCTAGCACATCAGAAGTAGAAAAAAGTGAATACCTGTGTACATGCAAGTCAGCATTAATCCAAGGGCTGCCATTGCTCTGTGGGGGCTCTGCACATTCACCCTGTCAACACTCAGTTTAACCAGCGACTCACTGTCCAGCCTGGAAAGCTGCTCTGAAAGAAGGAGTCGTTCCAATCCTCTCAGGACACAGTGATAAATAATGGATGGTGTAGATTCATCACTTCCAGACACCATGACTCCACACATCTGAAATAAAGCAAAAAAGCCAACTACTTGGTTTTGAGGGGTATTTAGGCCATCTTCTAGCACCATACCACAATAGTATGGAATGGCATCAGGTATTAACAAAAACTGATGAAACTAAACCAAAAAGCATATCTACACCTCAGTATCCAAGTTAAGTGTTAAAGACAGCTATGTGGTCATCTCAGGTTACACAACCACCCCTGACTGGAAGCATCACAACATACCTGTATAATTCCTGCAGAGAATTCAGGCCCTACATCAAGTGGGTAATTCTCGATCAAATAGAAAGCAGCTGCACACATTACCAAAATGTGCTCTTGGTTATGGATATTCACACAACTGCAAACGAGCAAAAACACTAGTGGTCACACCAAAGTTGTTTAGGTCGCAGAGACACGCTAAATGATTTCTAGAAATACAAGTATTCTTGCACATGAAAAGCAAGCCGTTTTTAAAATCACAGAAAGTATTGCTGAGATGCCATAAGAGAACATTGATTATCATGAAAATGACAGAAAAATGAGGTTTAAGTAACACAGTTTACCAAAGACACAAAAGCCTGTACTATCAGTTTTCTCACCCTCAAATATCATTTCACTCTGTAAATTAAACCTAAAATTGGATGGTATTTTCACTGAAAATGCCAAAACCTGTTTGATACAACAGCCAGCTCTAAAATGTATTGGCAACCGCCAACAACAGAGAGCCCTTTTGTTCACACAAACATGCAACAGTTTGGAGCCAGAGGGAAAGGGAAAAGAGTCTTACTGTGCTACTCCTCTCAAATTGGAGAGCAGATACTCGCTGATAATTGGAATGAGTTGCTTTGCTGTCTCGTCGAGCAAGTCACACTCAAGGATATAAAGAATTCCATGCAGAGCTCCAATCCGACTTGGCATATGGGTGCTTCTTAGGGTTGATTCCAGCAGCCGACTTACGGGTTCAGCCACAGCTTTATCCTAATACATCCAACAAGAGTATTCATTAGAAGTCAACACTGGTTTAAATACTGGCAAGTCCTGTCAGTTGGAAATACTTGGAACAAATTAAAGAGCAGAAAATAAGGAACGAACCAGAGCCTGGCTTAAACTACTTTGAATAAATGTCACAAGATTAATACAATCAGACAAGAGATGAGTTGCAGATTAACTAGGAAACTGATGCTACTTTGTTTTATTTGTACAAAGTTATCACAATTAACAAAAAAAAATCCCAAACAAGATAAGGATTAGTTCAGTAAACAGTATGTGCTATTAAGAATATAGGACTTTAATGATTGAAATTTTCTGGCCTTCCAGCTAAGCACCTAGGATGGTTCCATCTGAAACAGACTGGCACCAGCCAACTATACTCTGCCATCTACTATCTGTCTGCTCAACTCATAGCACATCATTCCATTTATTCGTTCTCTGAGACTGCTGGTACTCAGACCTACACATCTTTCCCTCCACCAATCCTGTGATCTGGATGAGGGAATCAAGTATACTCTGAGCTGGGCAGGAATGCTGATGTCTGAGGTTCAACAAGGCCGAGTGCCAGGTCCTGCCCCTGGGTCACAACAACCCCTGCAGTGCCACAGGCTGGGGCAGAGTGGCTGGAAGGGGCCTGGTGGAAAAGGACCTGGGGGTGCTGGTTCAGAGTGGCTGAACATGAGCCAGGTGTGCCCAGGTGGCCAAGAAGGCCAATGGCACCTGGCCTGGATCAGCAATGGTGTGGCCAGCAGGACCAGGGCAGTGACTGTCACCCTGTACTTCACAGCATCATTACGGTTGGAAAAGAAGAAGAAGCAGGACCAGGGCAGTGACTGTCACCCTGTACTTCACAGCATCATTACGGTTGGAAAAGACCTATAAAGTCATGGAGTCCAGCCTTTGACTGATCACCACCATCAACTAAACCACAGCACTGAGTGCCAACTCCAGTCATTTCTTGAACACCTCCAGGGATGGTGACTCTACCACTTCCCTATGCAATCTGTTCCAATGCTTAATCATCCTCTCAGTGAAGAAATTCTTCCTTATAGCCAGCCCAAACCTCCTCTGGCACAACCTGAAGCCATTTGCTCTTGTGCTGTCACCTGAGAGAAGAGACTGACCCTTACTTTGCTCTAATCTTTCAAGAAGTTGTGGAGAGTCATAAGGTTCCTCCTGAGCCTCCTTAGGCTCCATCCTTAGGGAAGTGGTTTAGTTAGGTCAACGGTTGGACTCAATGATCTTAAGGGTCTTTTCCAACTTAAATGATTCCACAATTTTATGTTCCATATTCACAGGTCAAGCAGGTATCAGATACTTCACTCCCTGTTATCAAATACCACAACTTACTGCAATATGCAAAATCTATTTTGAATTTTTCTTTTGGAAAGTCTTTTCCTTACTATCTAAGTAATTAGTACACATTACTTGTTTTACCTTGTCCCTTTACTCATGAAGTAGCTAAGACACAGGCCGGTTTGAGACAGTGTCTGCTCTCTAGTTGCTCTTTTTAAGTAGATTTTCTATATAACTGAGCACAGAACAACAAGCAACTCTTGATGGAATCAACTTCTTGTTTTTTAAGTCCCACCAAGCTGTTATACTCAGCTGTTTGCTTGTGAGAAGGTGCTATTAGCTCACTGAGTAGGAAATTACAGCTTAGTCAGAATAAGCTGATCTCTAAAACTGTTTCTGTACATTTGCCATCACCTTCCCAGCCTTGCCTTGCACAGTTGCTGCTGCAATAGCTACTGGAAGCCCCACCCTTTAAGCCTTTCAGAATTTCTTTTACTGCTATTACCCATATAGCTTTATATTAGTCTCAGAGTTTCAAGAATTGATAACTCCTTCCAAAATAATTTGGAATTTTTTTTTCCTAAATAATTTTACTCTCAAATGTTCACTGGAAAGTTCTGGTCTACACATTTCAAGACAGAATGATGCAGTGGAGGGAAGAGTGAGGGAAAGAAAAGGGATATCTGACTATATGGGGCTATGTATTCATCACATGCACTGTCCCAGCCTCCCAAGAGATTACAGCCATTCACCAATAATACAAATATAGCAAAAGTGTCCCACAAGTCCTCATTTTTAGCCTGAAATGGAACAAATAAGGAGTCCAGGGCAAAGGCAACACTGAACTGAATAAGACAAACCAAAATGCACATTAAATTATGCTCAAACCTCAAAAAAAAAAACCCCAAAAGCAAACAACCTTTCTGTTTAAATACAGGGCAATTGGAGATAATGTTTGCAAACGGTGAAAGCCCAGAATACATATCCTGTTACTTCTTAGAGCCATGCAGATCAGCTGAAGGATATTCTTAGAGACAAACCACCCTTACCAAGTACACCAGGTTTTGCAGCAGAAGCTGAGCTAATGTAGACACTCATGAATTTGCAATAAACTTTCTGAGAATTTCTTACCATTCCAAGAACAGCAGCAGCTTTACAAGTAGCTGGTATCAAATACTGCACAAGAATTTCATCTTCTGATGGATGCACCTTTCGCAGCTCTGTCAGTGTTGTGTACATCATCTCAAACTGATTCCTTTCTGTAAATAAGTCTGACACTGCCAGAAGCTGTATGGAAATTAAAATTGAATATTAAAAAATCCCATTAGCAGACAGCCAAAAATTGACTCTCCCTTCTGTTGCAATTGTGAGCAGAAGATTCCTCAATTATCTAATAAATGTGTAAACATTTACTCAAGGGCCTGAAATAACTATTAACTATTGTTATCCAGAACTAATTCTACCATTCATCTCAGACAATAATGATCTCCAAGAAGTCCTTTTCACCAAAAGGTTTTGGTAAAGCCCCTATAGTAAGTAACTCTGGAACATGAACAAACATTGCTATTTACAATGTACTAAACCATCCCAAAACATACAACACATACTTCTCTTGCAAAGATAGTTTCATTTTAAGTCATAAGAACAATAGTGAATAATGGCTGTCAAGACATATTCCACACCTGTGTTCTCTAGTTTTGCTTCTACACTTAATAATCAACTTAATTCTCAAATATATGGTTGTTCCATCTTCATTTTCTTACAAAGGGATAGGATAAGCAAATTTTGCTTTAGCAAGCAGTCAAGTAAAATATCAACTGACATTAAGTAACAATAAAGTAATTGTAATGTAGCAGCAGAATATGAAATCCAGAAGCTTATATAGCTTAAATCAGTGTAATGCTGTAGTTGCTCAAGTTATGTTTCTGTACTGCCCACAGAGTAGCACTGCCAGGAAAATTCTGTGTGTTCCATATATTAAAAGATGCTTTATAAATGCTGCTTAGCTCTGAACACTTGGTAACATACACTCAATTACAACTCTGGATAATAATTCAGACTTACTGATCGCACCACTTCACTGATCAAAATGACTGGTGTTCTCTTGCTGGGGTTGGATGGCAATATCCACTGACTGTACAGTTCAAGCAAGAACTGAGAACAAGAATGGATATCTACACCAGCCCGGTGTTTCCTGCAAGGAACAATAAACAAGTGTTAGAATAGCTTCTTAAGCCCTGCTAAAATGCTTGATTTGAAATAATACAGTTATTTAACAGCATCCAATTTATAAACCCAGCTTATTGAACTCAACATGAAGAAATAAAACCTTATCTATGACTCAAAAGAGAGAAGAGACAAAAAAATAAGATACCTGGTGTTGATAGGAGAGGTTGGTGGTGAGGAAGGAGCGGGTACATCGTTCTCATCTTCTTCATCCTCACCCCACTCTTCTTCTCTCAGTGGAGTGATATTATTTCCTAACCATATAGAGTGTATAGAGACCTTGCGACACACACAAAAGAGAAAATAACAGAGAAGTGCATTTAACAGTCAGCCTAGAAAAAATCTTAGAAGCCAAACATATTTTCATTTAAATGACAGGCAGCACACAGTCTTCTGGCTGAGGAGACTCCCACTTATGACCTACCCTGCATTGCTCAGAGCTTTTAGTTTCTACTTGACGTCAAGCAATGCTTCTTAACTAATTTTTCAGAACTGGAAGAAATGTAATAAAAGTCAAGTTTAAAGTTGAGCTTTTAACAAACCTGTCCCAATTTATAATCCATATCTCCTATTTCTCGTTCAGTATTGATCTGTAGTAAGAGTTTTTCATGGCTGATAAGAGCACCTGTAACAAAACAGAAGACAAATTTTTAAAAAGTGCATAACAAAGCACACATGAAAATGGCTTCATTTCCCACAAACGGGATTTCAAATTTTTCTGAGAGTACCTTTTCAACTTTTTAAATGCGAAAGAAATTCACTCTCCTCCCCCACAAACAAGCACTTACCTGTAGTAGCAGGAGAAAGTGATGGAACAGGGTCCCAAGCTTGGTATAAGTGATGAGTAGCAATATTATCTCTCTTAGACACCATTGCTTGGATTTCCTGTTCAACAATTCCCCTGATAACGCTTAGCTTCCTTCCAAACCTAAAAGCCCAAGAGAAATCAATTTTAGCAGATTTTTTTCCTTTAACAATTTTGTCCAAGTCTAGCTTACTCTGTTGTGTTATGTGTCTATGCTTATTTTCAGTATCAGGGAAATGAAAATGTTGAAAAATATATTCTGCACACTGTTTACTAAATTTTACTAAGATGCTATCTTTTTCAGATAATCTTTTAAGTCAGCAGGTTCACAATGCTAAGTCCATGCAAATTCTATGTAAACAGATCCATCCATATATATTCTTAGAAAATACGATCTACACATATTTTTGCTACAACTAGACTAAGCAACTATCATACATATTAACCACAAGTTTTATGCATTTGAAAACAAGTGAAAACAAATACCTTGTGTCCAGAGCTTTTAAAGCTTTGTTGCGGGGCTGCTGCTCCAAACAGCTAACTGCTGGATTGCCTGCAACAGGTATGGTCATTGCACTCAGCACCAGGGAGGTTATGGCTTGTACTGCAAGAACATTGATTTGGGTCCTCTCCGTATCTTCCTGTAAAATGAACTCACTGTAATTTGAATTGTTAAAAGAAAAAAATCCCAAAACCTCTGAATATCAGTTTGTCAGGTTTCACTAAATTATCGTTAATAAGGCTGACACCTACACTTCTTCCCATCCAGAAACCTGTGTGACATAAACAATGCACACAAAGCACTGACTGCAGCAGCAACACATCCTTCCTTCTCATCAGTCACTCGGCATGCATCTTCTCCTGTCCCCACAGCATCAAAACCTCAAGATGTCTTGGAACATTTTAAAAAGTGTTTAGTTTCTTTCTTTCCAGCTACCCATTAGTTACTTGTTGAAATAAAGCATCAGACCACAAAAACGTCTGATCCTTTCTAGAAGATGTAAGATGGTAACCAATGTTCAACTTTCAAAAAATTTTATTTTTACTTCATAAAATATTAACGTACTGAAATTTACAACTGCACTTTAAATATCTGCAATTTTGAATATACCAGTCTGCCTTGGAAAGCAAGGGAGAAATATTATTCTTGTTCCACAAATACTCTCTACATGATAAAGAAGGAACAACCAATAATAGCTAGATTGCCATAAGTCTGACCCAACATGGCCATTATGCAGAAAACAGTCAAGTCAAGGTGTCCAAGCCTGTATAACTTACACAGAATGCTAACCCAGGGAAGAGGGATGATGATTCTCTATTCCTTTTTGCAGTCTGACACCTAGGAAGCAAGGGAAGCAAACCCCTTTGTCTGCTACTCAGAATCCACAGTCGGTCCTCTGAATTCTTCAAATTGCTTTAGGCTCTGCACCTACCATCAGGACCATGAACCAGCCAAGGAAAATAACCTTTCAGGTCAAAGAACTAGAACCTAGTAAAATCAGTTTGCCAGCAGGTTAAGTTAGCTGAAGAGAGAAAATCTTTTGTGATAGCCAAGTTCATTCTCATCTTGACTTTTCATAGAATCATCAAGGCTGGAAGAGACCTTCAAAGACCATCCAGTACAACCATTAATCCAGCACCACCATAATCACCCCTAGACCATGTCCCTAAGTGCCACATCCAGACCCCTACTGAACACTTTCAAAGACAGTGACTCCACCACCTCCTTGGGAAACTTATTTCAATGCCTAAGCCCTCTTTCAGTGAAAATTCTTTTCCTAATATCAAATCTGAACCTCCCCTGGTGCAACTTACGGAGTTCACTTGACAGACGGTAGATGAGACCGACCCCCACCTGGCTACACCCTCCTTTCAGGTAGTTGTGGAGAGTGATGAGGATTCCCCAGAGTCTCCTCTTCCTGAGACTAAATACCCTAAGCTCCCTCAGCCCCAGCCCCAGTTCTGTTGCTGTTCTTTGGACAGAAATATTTGGTATAGGAATAGGTATATAAATATATTTTTATATAT
>WAAE01016476.1:104979-120925 GCA_013400495.1 Nicator chloris | reverse complement strand
GGGTCTCAGAATGACAAAGAAATTGAAGTGGTAGATCAGTCAACAGTTCAAACACTCAGGCACAATGGTTTGTAAATTCATAACTGTGGTATCTTCACTGAAAAAGCCCTTTATCAGAAACAAATTTATTGCAGTCACTGACTCAGTTCCCACTACCACCTGTCTCTCTCTGTGTTTTTTTATTAACAGCTCTTAATCTCCACTGTTCACTAATAAAAATATTTTAATAAGAGATAATACTGTAATCCAAATGCCTATAGGTGCTTGAATCAACCATTTCTGCCTGTGTAATTGCTAGCACTTTGTTCAGCCCTTTTTAAAATTGCTATTAAATCTCATTCTCATTTTCTGTATTAATAGAACAAGAATTCATTTTTAGTGTACCCTCCAAGCAGTAATGAGCATTGTTAACGTGTAACAACAATGCCCAAGGGGAAAGTTTTCAAAGCTGGCCTAACCTTAAGGCTTTGCTGTTGATGTACTACAGAGTCATCAAGCCAAGAGCTCTTAGAACTAGTCCATTTAGAGAGTTCAGCTGAATATTTCTGCTTAATATATTGGAAGAATTATAAATGGTTTAGGTGGTGACCTGGGGAGAAAGGGGTTTTTTTGTTTAATACCTTAAGAATAGAGGGGCAGCATTAAAAAATTAACCATACCTCCTGCTTATTTTAAAGTGTGTCAAATTGTGCTTTTGTTCTGATTATTTTGCTTCCTTACAGATTTTCATAAGAGGTTAATGAGAAAAGATTAACAAAACTTGCAATATTGCACATGGGCAGGGGAGACGAAACATTATCATTTGGTTATAAACAAACAATAGATGTTGCTTTTTAATTGCTTTTTCAGAAACCCAGTTCTGCCTTCTTGAAGAAGTATTATGTATCTTTTTTAATTCGGGATATTATCCTTATTTATTATGTATAGCAAAAATAAACCTGCCTAAAGCAGTAGTGCTTCACTGATTGCAACTGAATGCCTTGGTCACAATAAAGCAGTCAAGACCCTCTAGATAAAAAGTCCTGTGTGAGGTGGACCAAATGACCTCCTGGAGTGCTAGAATTTGACATTGAGCCTTTAGGTTAGCTGATGGTGGTGGAAATGGCTTAGCCAGTCTCTGTTGGGGGTAAAAATTAAGAGGCTCAAACCCAGTGTATTACAGGAGTGATACAGAATAACTTTGTTTTCCTTGCACTTTTTGAGGTCTTGGTTTCATTACTGTGTGGGATATAAGGGTATAAAGATATAAGGGTACATTTTAGATGATAGTTGAATATTCCTACAGAGATTTATTGATTGTTCTGAAATCTGAAGCCAGTAGGGAAGCAGGGGTAGAAATGTTCTTTTGTTGGAGTTCAGTTTGTGTCTTAAATGAATGCACAAATTATTGTCATTTAGCCATCTTGTTTCACAGCACTTGGTCACACCATTGCCCTTCCCTTGGGTATAAGCTAGAGATCATCATGTCCTGAAACATTTAAATATGAATAGACAAGTTCAATAATGCAAAAGCTCAAAAATAGTGAAAGTTTAAGAAATGTGCTGCGTGTTATGTATTTCCATTTTTTGAAATAGGGTGGTATAGGAGCAATCCTACTGGTTAAGTAGGTTTCAGACCCTTGCAATTTCATAAACACACGCTTTTCCTTTTAGAGCTGGGCCTGATACTGCTTTTTCTGTAGAATAGTTGGTTTGTGTTGCAGACAGAGACTTTTAAGAGAGGACTCAAACAAGGGACCTTTTATAAAATTTTATTTAATGTTTGGTTTTAATTCTCAAAATAAATCAAATTGAGATGAGATGTTGAATCTGATAACAGGAGGACAGAAGGTTTTACAAAGCACGAATGAAGGCTTTATAGATTTTCTTTCACCCCTTCCTCCAGGTTACTCCACACCACACTGTGTGTTTCGTTCTCTTCAGGTATGTCCACCCTGAAGTAAGAATAAGGCATACATTTGAAATTTCATACATTCCAGTTTTCCACCTGAAAATAAGGCTTTCTTCTGGCCTGTTGCAGAGAAAAATTCACTCCCAATGCTTGTTTAGTCTTTGCATGCATTGTCAGAAAGGTGGCTGTACTGTGAGGAGGAACCAGCTTCTAGCCATTGCTCATGGACCACTGGAATGTGTAAGATGTGCAGATCCTTGGACATTGTGTTGTGCATTTCATGTAGTTTAGTGCTTGTGGTTCCATCTTTGGATAAAGATTCATTTGGAAGAGTCTTCCCCCACCCCAGAAATTTCTGTAAAGCTCAGTCCTCAGCAGGCCCTGTGTGGCCTGTCAGGAATCTCCAGTTGGCTCAGGACTGCCAAGTGTCCACACTGACTGTTATCTTTACCCTATTTTATGTGGAATAGACATGTCCTCTGATATCTAATCTATAGATTAGCAGCAAGCTTGAACCTTTCCTGCCTAATGGCCATTTGACTTTCTTTTGTCTTTTTCCCATAGTTGCCTAAATTTTGTTTTGTCAGTTTTTCACCAGGGAGCAAAAGAAAAGGAAAAGCTTTCCCTAGATCAGCTCTGTCACCTCCAGAGTGCCATTATGTTTGAGCTGTTCCCTAGTCATGTATCCTATTTCTTTAACAACCATTGCCCCTCTGACATATTAATTCATACATAATGCTGGCTTGGTTTTCATTGAACTGCCTGCTGTAGTTCTTCCCCAGTTCATAAAGACCTTGTTCCTTTCTCCCTGCAGAATTTGGGCTTCCTTAGAAAGAGTGAATGGATATGAGCTTCAACTGATAAATACATGCATTTGAATCTGTGACTTATTTGAGGCTGGGTTGTTTTTGATGATTTTATCTACAGTTGATTTGCATCTAATTGGCTTGGACTCGCTGGGGGTAAATGAATAAATAAATTTGAAGAAAAGGCAAAAAAGAGAGCAGATGAATGGTTGATAGGGAAAGAGAGGGAGACTAGGCAGAATGGGAGGGATTACTGGTGATCAAGAAGTACGGGAAAAATAAGGATCAAGCAGTGATCCAAGTAGAGAAAAAAAAAATAAAAAGGATTCAAAACTGAAAATAATAGAAAGTCTGAAAAGAACAGAGTGAAAAAGAGATAAGTAAGAACTTGGTGTCTGATCACATTTAAAAGAGCAGTCACTGGGCTACTTTTAACTGTGTGAAAGGGCTAGGACTGTGCACCAGCAAAAGGAAGAGTTTGTACAGGGAATCACGGGATGATGCACAGGGTTGTCCAAGATTCAGAGCCATTCTGTCAAGTTAAGGGCTTATGTGCTGTGAGCTCATATTAGCAATGTCTCTGCACCTTTTGCACAGATCCATGTGGAATAACCATGTCATGAATTCTCATGTTCCTCTTTCAGACTTGCTGGTTTGGGTTGGCATTTCTTTGTGCCCTCCAATCTTCGTTCCTCCATCAGCATATAAAAATTACCTGAGAAGCAACAGCAAAACAACTAAGCAGAACCAACAAGACTTCTTAGACTTAGTCATATTGAAGCCACCCTGGTTTTTTCACATCCAGTTGCAAATTTCTGCTTGTTATCCCTTATCACATTGCATCCCAGGATCTCTGTCAGCACCTGCAGGCAGAGTATCTTTGTTCAGTGTTGCACATGGCTGATGCACAGCACTGATCACTCACACAGCACTAGTGTGAGTCCTGGAAAAGGGTGCTGGGGCTGAGGAGGGAAAATCCTTATTAGTACATTCCTGCTCTCTTAGGCTCCTGACTTGGGAATTCCTCCCTGTTCACGAAGCAGCAACAATTGTTGCTTCTGCACACCATGTTTATTTTCTCCATGTTTTATTAGGAGGTCAGGGGAGCTTCCAGGCACATCCAGCCTGCTTTCTAACTGCTTTTGACCTCTGTCCCTTAAACTCTTATTGTAGTGCTTAACTTTAAACATATGACTGTGATTGTAAGTATTTGCATGTTAATACTAAAATATGTATTTAAAGTGCCTTACTGGTTTAGTTTTGAAGAGGAAAACATTTCCCCTCTGTGTCTGCACTGCGTCTATCACAGAAAGGGTTCTTAGAATTAACTGGGGCTTCTAATAGTTAATGGACAGTACCATTGATATGTGTGTATTTATATTGACTCCAGTGGTTCCCCACAACCCAGCTGAGAGTGGACTCCTACAGTAATTACTAAATAAAATTTTGACGTTCCCTGTCTCAGCCACCTTACAGCCTGGGAAAACAGGGAAAACACAGCAAATAAAATAAAGAAACATAAAATGGTAGCACAGAGGCAATCATATCCAACAGCATATGTGTTTCACAGGGGTTAATGCATATTGCTGGTGGAGATGCTTTTATGCCTGTGTCATCTCAGGAAAGGAAGGATTGTCCAGGAGCTCAGGCAAACCATGGGGATTAGCTTCTGTTTTTGAATCCCTGGACACACAGGGAAGCTGGGACACTTCTCGTGGTGACGTCTCTCCTTCATCCCTGGAGGAATGAGTCACAAAAGTGAAGATGACAATTCATGTCTTGAAACATACATGTGCTAAATAAAAAATACCCACTGGAAGGAAAATACATCATCTGCTGTAGGAGAAGTTTTGGGAAGATTATTTATTTATTGATGATTTCTCTCCTGTTTTCCCCCCCACCCCAATTTTTTCTTCTGTTTTTGTTCTGTTTTTCCAGCAGTTGTATGCTGCCCAACTTGCTGCGATGCAAGTGTCTCCGGGAGGCAAGATTCCTGGCATTCCCCAGGGGAACCTTGGTGCTGCTGTGTCCCCTACCAGCATCCACACAGACAAGAGCACAAACAGCCCTCCACCCAAAAGCAAGGTACTGTACCAGGCCTGTGCCTCTCAGCTGCAGGAAGCTTCGTTCCCAGGGTGTCTCCCTGAAATGGGAGGATGCTGTTGCAAAACAACAACAGAATTTAGCTAAGGAATGCAGGGGGAAAGCAGTCCTGTTTAGGTGACAGCAAGAGCTTGATAAAAAATGTTCCCTTCCTTTTTGTTAGTGCCCTCTAGCATGCTGTCCATGTCCTTTATCACATCAGGAGAAAATCCTTGAGCTGACAGTAGTGTCTTGTTTTCACCCGAACAGTAAAGCAGCACAGATTAAAAATAACCAGACAAATAAATAATACCATTGTCGGCTCAAAGAGATACATGTTCAAAGAATGAAAGACATGGCTTGAAATCAGTAGCTCCTGTGTTGATGAATCAAGCTCTAGGTTGTCTCTTCTCTCTCTCCTTACTGTAGACTTTCTGACTTCCTGTGGCTTTTCCTTGGCTTGGCCTCTTCTCTTATAGCAAGAAATCACA
The DNA here is from genome assembly GCA_013400495.1 of Nicator chloris. NCBI lineage: Eukaryota > Metazoa > Chordata > Aves > Passeriformes > Pycnonotidae > Nicator > Nicator chloris. The sequence continues at coordinate 115,655 of WAAE01016476.1, read as the reverse complement.
AAGCTGTGATTGTACTTGATGGAAGATTGTTGGGTTTTGGGTTTTTAAAAAAGTGTTTGGTTACCAAGTTTGTGCATTTTACAAGGGGGGTCTTGTGTGTGGCTGGCAGCTTGTAGATCTCCTACACTTAAAATCTCAGTGTTGTTTTTGCTTCTCCTGTGCAGCAGGAGAATTTCTGATGAGATCTAAGGGGCACAGTGTGTGTTTTGTGGCGGTTGCAGGATTGCAAGGCCTGCCATATCTGCTGGTAACATTGAGCATAACCATTTTTAATTGGCAGCTGTCAAGATCAGCTCTGTTCTCTCCTTTGTTTTATTGCTTTTTCATATTTTTAGGTGTTCCAGTGCCTTTGGCTTGCAGTTCCGTAGGAGACAAACAGAACTTATTTTACAAAGTGGGGAAAAAATAAACTAAAAAAAGTGGGCCAAAAGGAAAGGAAGGGGGCTCCAAAAGGCTGTAAAATTGTGCAGAGTAACTCCTGTGCTGCATGCTGTTTTCAATCTGCTGTGTGCCAGTTGGAGGCTCTGAGAGAGCGCGAGAGAAAGAGAAGGGATAATGCTGAGAAATGATAGAGTGGCTGTGACCTCCAAGCTCAGCCTGGAAATCCAAGACATTGATTTCACTTAGCATTCCTGCTGAGAAATCCGGCGGAGTTCAGTTGTAATAAAAGAACAAGATTCTGTTCTAATGGTAATGGCGTATGACAGACATATCACTTTGTCTGTCCTCAGCACCAGAGAGATGGGAACTGGGGAAAGGTCGCCTGACCTGCCTGAGCTCTTGTGCAGGTGCTGTTCTGAGCTTTGAACCCCAGCCTGGAAGCACAACTATTTATAATGCTAAACGATAAAGAAACCTTTATAGAGCCTACAGTAATTAGAATAAAGCTTACACAGTAGTGCAGTGGCCTGGCCCGGAAAACACATTGGCAAATCCATCACAATGGCAGAAACTGAAGCTAAATGTTGGAAGTGTTGGAACTAAACACCTTCATTTGTGTTTGTGTGGACCTTTCTTTGCTTTTTCAAAGCTTGTTTGTGTTCAACAGCTCCAAAAGTTTATTTTCTTTTCCTTTTTTTATATTTAATTTTTGAACTGTCATCAGGGAATATGTCTTGAGTTTCACAGACATTTTTTAATTTTTTTTTTTTAAATCCCCATTAGGAATTTGGTTCCTGAAGTTAGTTTGTGGTGATCTGTCTCACGCTTACTGTACATCAGACCTCCACAGATGAATAGTTAATGCCTTAGAATAGCTTTCAATAGATGCTGTTTACTGAATCTCTGTTTTCAGCCCACAGTTTACACTGGCACAGCTTTGGTAATACACTCAAGTGTTTGGAGACAAGGAGACAGCCTTACCTGAGAGTGTGTCAAGCTACTGGCAAACATCTAGGTCACTTCTGAAAAGCTGTGGCTTTTTCTTCTCTTGTGTAATGTTAAAGTTAGTGTACTGCTCTTTGCAAGGATTCTTCAAAGTCAGCCTCAGCAGCAGATGGAACAACTGTTGGCTCTAGAAATGCTGAGAAGCATCAGGGGGAGTTTGCCAAGGATCATCCTTTAAATCTAGTAAGACTTGAAAACATCCCTGAAACTCCTCTAAGACCTTGGCAACTCCTGTTTTGGCAAGCCTTTTATCAGTGGCCCTCACCAGTGTTTGAACACTGTGCTGGACAGCCTACCCTGGCATCTCCTGTCATCTTGCTCGCCTTTCAGCAGATGTGACCTGGAATAGTCAAATTCACTTCCGAGGGTTCTGCACTGTAACTTTTAGGAAGCCACGAACTAGAGATGCCATTATGCTGTGCTGTACACATTCTGTCAAGTTTTGGTTAGGAAACTGAGCTGGTGTCGTACATTCTTCCAAGAAGAAATCCATGCCAGAAAAACTGATTTAAGAAACAGAGCTAGTGGAGCCTGTCCAAGAGAAAAATGCGTGTGTCTTGCGGAAATGGATTTTAACACAGCTTCTTCTTGAGCAGTTTTAAAAACAGCCGGTATGCTAATCATACCATTCAAATTTACCAAGGCCTCCTCCACAACCCTCTTGAAAGGCAACTATCTTTGAAGTTTGCCAAATTGTGCTGGATTTCCAAAGTCTGTCTTAAGCACATTTTGCCTTTGATCGTGTAAGTGCTTGCGTGCTGCCCTGTTGGGTGTTCAGAGTGGTTGCAGGCTCCCGAGTAGGAGAGAACAGGCAGAGGTGCAGATAAGGGCTAGGCAGAATAACTTTCCAGCCCATCTTGTGATTCATTTCAAGCCTCTTGCTTGTACAGGGCCATGCACAAGATAAAATAAAGCAATGTTGTAGACACTACGTTTATCTGAGCTGTGAGCTTTGCCATGCTTACCAGGACTCTCACCCGATAGCTCCAGTCTTCACTGGCTTCAGATCAGGTGCTTTATACCCTTGCATAAGGACAACAACTTCACCCTCACTTGTAAATGGTCAGGGCCCTGTTCATTCCTGCCTTTGTTTGTTGATTTTTATGTGGCATGGATAAATATAGCATCTAGTGCCTGCATGCTGCAACATTCTAGCCCTTTCTGTGTAATCTTCCAAGTGGAGTAACTCTGGAGTGAATTTTCAATGTAGCTTGTAAATGTAGCTAAACGATTCCCCGTATTTAATGGAGCACAGTGTACTGTCTGTAGCATCTGCTGTAAAACAGGAGCAATTCAGTGTGAAATGTGACAGGAGAGAATTCCTGGGCACTTTTCTTTTAACCTTGTTGTGACCTCAGCCCTAACCCTTCTCACAGTTGTGTCTCCATCAATGACAAGAGCACGCAGATTGTCCAAATCAATTTTTTTTGTTGTTCTATTCAAATACTTCTGGCAGGGATGCTACCATTTGCTCAGCAGTAGCACCTGGGAGTTGTGACAAGGAAAGGAAATGTGTTTCAGACAAGGCAGAAACAGCACTAAGCAGCTGGATATACGCAGTCAGTTTCTCCTCAGCTGCAATATTCCGACAAATATCGATCTGAATCTTTAACTGAAGAGGGTGCTTTAGTTTCACATTATCTGATCACCGAAGGGAACACTTCTGATGGAATTTTCTTCATGTCACCCATAGGCAACAATCAAATGGCCTTTGAAAGTTTTAGTGCTTGTACAGATTGCCCTTAAGATGGCCAGAGTCTCTCCAGAAGAACTTCTTCCATTTTTGAGGAGTGTCTGCTGATGGTGCTGCCGTTGCTGCCACGTGCAGCAGCTGTGTCTTGCACCCTGGTTTTAGCATGTGAAGGATAGAAAGGGAACAAGGTGTGCTTGCTCCATTCTCATCCAGGGAAGGTCAGGGAGCTGCAGAGTTGTCGTTGTAGGATACAAAAAAAGGATGAGAGACTCTAAATATTTCAGAAGGCAAAGAGCATAGAAAAAAGGCTTTTTTGTCTAATTCTTACTCCCTTTTTATAAGGTGTTCTGATACAGACTTAACATGATTGGTGAATAGGAACAAGACCTCTCTAATCCCATTGGTTACTAAAATGTTTTGAGAACTAGAAAAGCAAAACACCACCTGCATAAAGATGGTTTTGAGAAAGGTTGGTTGTTTGCCAAGATTGTTTAGAGAAGAAGCTTTCTTGAGAACTTTTTCCTTGAGAAAAGTTAGCAGCTGCTAGCAGGCTAAAATCTCTCAGACCCACAAATATCAGGCCCACACAGAGTCACTGCTGTTTTTCTTACCGAGTCCACGTGAGACCAGGGAAAAAATAAAAAATAAGAACCTTTGGAAATGGACATTTTAATTCAGACACACCATAGGCTATGTTACTAGGAAAAATAAGTAAACTATGGGGAGCTGGTTGGGTATTTCCCTGTCCCAGTCAAAACTGATCATGGGACTACCTAGTTATAGTAGGAAATCTTTCTTCACTCAAGATAAAAATATAGTGGAAAAAAGAAAAAGAAGACATTTGAAGGAAAGAAGAAAAAGGCCCTAGAACAGTAAAAAGGCTCATAAAACTCATCCACATGATATTTCTGATTCTACTTCAGGCAAATTGTTGGCTTGAACTTCATTTTCAATGACTACCCTAAGCAGCCCTATTAAATTGGGTGCATTTGTCTCCCTTTCTCTCATCTCTCTCTTTCTTATGATGGTGCAGAATGTGGAATTTTATCCTGGGGAGATCTTGGGGAAAACATTAGTCCCCATTATGTACACAGTTGCATCAACTCACATGCCCCATCACTCCGACTGTGGCAGAAACCTGGCTGAAAAGTGGACATACAGATTCCTTCTACCCTCAGAGCTGCTGGTTTTGCACATGTTAATGGAGAGCATCTAATTTAAATTAAAATAATAAAATGGCTGTGTACAGGTGGTCGAAGGGCATGATTGTGTTGGATGGGGACAAATTCTTATCCCTAAAGAGTAGAGAAGGGGAACCTGTCTGAAACTGACCCACAGCACGTGTTAGGCCCCACATGCTAATGGCAGTCCTTGTCCTGTTTGTTGCTTGGAGAGCTCAGAAGCCTGTCCTGAGTGCCTGTCCAAGCAACAGGAAATTAGGGATCCTTATTTTCATTAGACTGCTGAGGTATTTTGGAATGAAGGACAGCAGTTCTCATTGAAGTGATGTAAGACACAGCATCCCTGATAAAACACCAGGGCTATATTTTCAGAAGTTTTATCTCCCAACATTTGCAAGCTCTTCTATTTTTGAGAGTTTCCAGGCTGGACACAATTCTTCATATGCCACTGATTTGAAAAAATCCTTGCTAAATTAATCTATTAATCTTTTCAGCACCGGAATAACAATTAGCACTAGAATATTATACATCAGTACATCCAAAACATTTTTCAGTGATTGCATTTCCCAATCCCAGAGCATCAGACAGGTCAGAAATAGCTATAGGATAATCAAGGAAAAGTTTACAGTACAGATGCAGTGATGAGTAGGGAGCTGTAAACTGAGACCTCATCTGTGCTATACTCCTTCTTCAGTCTCCCTGTCCATTCTTGCAGTTAGTAGTGTCTTTACCTGGGAGCCTTTCCCGTTTGCTGCCCCTGCTTTTGAGCCTAAATAGTAAAATGTGGAGTTGGTGACAGAATCTTTGAAGTTGTTTCCCTCTTCTTGCTCTTCTTTCTATATATGACATGCAGGCCTATAAACAATGAGTTTTTAAACCATTTGCTGGAGCACAATGAAATTATGGGTGTGAATGGAACTACATAAGGTGCTTTTCTGAAATAGCCAATGTGTTCCAAACAATAAAAGCAATGTTAATAGCAGTATCTAAACAGCAGCAGCAGCAGTGGGGACTTGCACAGCATTCTGCCTGCCTGACACCCCTCCTTACTTTCCTAAAAATAAATTAGATATGTAGAGGGGCTCCTAGGATGCTTTTTCAGATTAGCTGTCCACAGCTCTTCTTTCCTGAGATCGTGTCTCTCTGGCACGAGCATGTCTCGCAAGCAGAGTTGCCAGGCAATTAACCCTTGTCAGGCTCAGCTGGCACTTTTTGTAGTGAAAACTCAGAAGAAAATACAACAAAAAGGTGAAAAAGAAACCCTCCAAAATCTCTGATCAAAAAACAAAAGTGAGATACACAAATCAAGCAAGACTGGTTTATTCCTGAGAGAGGGGTGCTCAGAAATCAGGGAACAACAGAGGTGTAAAGCAAAGAGGTAAAAAACAAGCACTGTGTCCTTACTTGTTCACTGCTGTTCTTTGCTGTTAATTCCTTCTAAACCTGATATAAATAGATGAAATTGGTGGAGTGGGCAGCAGTTATTTTTGTTTAAATGATCCACATCATTGGCTTTATACTGAGCACCAAGGTATTCCAGCAGGCACTGTGACTTTCAAGAGGCTGTTTCCAGAATCCCTCAGTGTTTAGGAGTGCTGGGATCTGGCATTTGGTTTCTGCTCAGTGTCTTATCCTGTTACTTAGAAATACCTGAGCATTAACTTCTCAAAAGATTTTTGACAGAACTGCCCTTCTTCTGTCGATTGGAACAAAGAGCTGGAATGAGAAAGAGCAGGAAGAGACTGGATTAGACCCAAATAAGAAAACAGTGTTACAGAGTCAAGGGTTTTTTTCATGCCACTGAGAGAGCTGTTGAGCTGATGGTGCCAGTTGTCCACAAATTCCTAAAAATAGCAGTAAAAGGGCGTTAGGAGAGCGTGCAATCTGGAGCTGTATAATGCAACAGAGAAAAAAAAATTGATTTTTCTGGTTGCAGTGGTTTTTGCTGATACTCCATGCTTTTGGGTGGCCTTGGTCCATGGGGAGAGTTCAAAAATATTTAGAAGATAGTCTTTATGCTGAAGAAGGGGAACCAGCCATGAGGAGAAATACATGAAGTTCATTCTTCACTGGGGGCTGCTGAGTGTAGCAGCACTGAAAAGATGGGAGACCAATATTAGCTCTGAGTTAAATACAGATAACAAACCAGGAGGTTATGCCAATATCAGATTAATGTAGTGTTTCCTTAATGAAATATGGAATTCTTAATAAAGATCATCCTTCATTCCAGAGATCTGTTTTTTAGACTCTGGGCTGTTAAGAGTCTCTAAATCAAGGGATGTATTTCTTCCAGGAGCACAGGCTTGTGCAAGTGATGGCAGTGTAGCACTGTACCTATCTCATGGATTAGGAGAGAGCTTGAAACAGAGCAGAGAACTCTCACTCTCCCGGATACTTCTAGAAAGGAACCAGGTAGTTCATGTCAGGAATTAAATCTTCCCCTTTTGCAGCTTCAGATTAAGTGTTTGAGTATTTCATTGTGGGTGTTAATAGTCAGAACAAAGTGCAGAGGCTATGTTGGCAGGCCTGTGTAGTGGACAGTGGTGTAGCCAGCTTTTACCAAATGTAGAATTCCTTTTCAACATAGAAAGGGAATTTCTGAGGTGATGGAATGAAGTTCCAGTGTGATCAGTCTGACAGCTTCCAGAAGCTGCTTGTTTTGTCTGCAGAGGGGTGGTTTGTATCCACGCTACATGCTAGATTTGAAATTAGCTCCTCTTGACATGTTCTGACAGAATGCAATTCAAACTAAGCAGCAAAGAAATACGTTTTGCAGTAAGTATTCCTGTACCCAAAGCTGAATGATAATCATGTAACAAGGGAGCTCCAAAAATATTTTAATCTGAAACATTTTAATCTCTAATCCCTGGTAGCTGTGGATAGCTGAGGAGAAGCAAAATTTAGCAGCAGAGTGGAAAAATCTGTTTTATTTTCAAATTCAACAAGACAGTTTCTTTTAGATTAGTATTAACTTCAGATTTATCTGAAGTGCTTGGCAACTTTTTCACTCAGGTTTCTCAGAACTACACATTTGTTGTACAGAACACAGTTTGAATTGTTCAGTGTAAAATGTGCTGTTGCAAAAGACGGATTCAGAGACATTATGTGGAAAGCATCGCTTTAGAGTACATATATTTTTCAAAGCAGTGTGGCTACGTGTTGTGATTTTATAATGTAGCCTCCTTAAGGTCCAAGGTCCTGAAGTCTTGTATGTAAGAATCTCATTTCAATCTCATGTTGTCGTGCCTGAAACGTGGAGATTGGTATAAATGTATCTCAAAGGCTTAGAAAGCAGCTAAGAAAATTAATCTATGAGTTACTTTTTTATTAAAGTGGGATTAATTTTCAGTCTCAAATCATGGAAGATTTCGTGTTGACAATTCTGCTAAGGCATTCACAGCAGATTTAGACTTTTTACTGTAGGATCTCCCACTAAAAATGCTTCAGTAGCATCCAGAGAGAACATTTGGGTGCATCCAAAGAACATCTGAGGCAGACAAGCTGATGTGCCAGGATCTAAGATATGAAACTGGTTTAAAATTTCAGTCTTGATCATGTGTCTTTATCCATTAATGCTGTCAGACTGTCAATTCAAATGTGTACGTTTTGTGCTCATGAATGAGTTTCGTTTCTGTTTGTTTCATTTCAAGTTGCTACATTTTTCCTTGCTGCTTTTAAAGAAAAGATAAGCTATTGCCAGAACTGGTAAAAAAAATATTGGGGGAAAAAAGTGTTTGACAAAAGATTTCTGAGCATCTTGGCACATGGAGTGCATGGAGGGGAAGACCATGTCTCTAATGGGAACAGCGCAGAGAAAGTTTTTCAATTTAGAACCGTGATGCTACAGAGATATTTTCACTTTTGAGTTATTTCAGAAGTTATTAGTGTTCCTTCAGCTTTTATTAGTGGCTGTGCCAGCACCTTCTTGTGGATTGGAAGCAAGGGGCCTGCTGTACGTGGAGATGAAGCTCAGGAGTTTGTGGCAGGCTCTGAGCTGACGTGCCGGGCACTGACACCTCACGTCATGGATCAGCCACGTCGTGTTATGTGACTTCCAGCTAACACAACACAGCAGGAGCTGCACAGTGACAAACACAACCCAACATGACATATCCATGGGAAAATTGGCACAGAAAGCTCTCCCAGGTTGAGTTTCTGGGGTGCATTTATTCATCTCCAGAATGCTCCAGAGAAGGCTGTGAAGCAGCGTACCGTGAAAGGGAGCAATACAGTGACAGGATTAGTAAAGCAGCTTTAATTCAGTGTACAATCAGGAAGAAAACATACGTGTGTAGCAATTCTGGAGAGTGTTTTTGTTGTGTGGGTTCTTGTGAATATCTTTCTTTCGAAAGGTAGCTCTCTCAGGGAGAGCAGTCATTCCAGGTCACTGATTATTTTTGTCCTTAGCCATGCTAAGAGCTGTATAGGCTTCAGGTTACAGCTGTAAGTTAATGTATTTTGAATTTAGCTTGTTGGTTGCCTCGGTCAGTCTTGAGCTCTGCTAATCTCAACTCTTGGCTTTTTTCTGCTTTGCTTGCAGATCAGAATGACCCCTTTTTGTGCTTATTTCCAATATTCTTAGTCTTCTCTGAAATTATCTTCTTTCCTTTTCTGGGTGCTCTCCTCCTAGCTTCAAATGTCCACAGAAAATAGAGTCTGCAATTAAAACTCTGAAATCAATTAATTTATCTCTATTTGCCTATTATTTGTCATAAATGAGTGGATAGCCTGCACTTTCAACATTTTCTATAAAGGCACAGACCAAATTTGGGCTCAGGAAAATTCAACACATACAAACACACAGACCTTGTGCACACTCACACACACAGACTAATGTTGAGGCTAAAAACAGTCTCACATGTGGACAACTCTCAGCAGTTTCACCAGCATGACATCTGAAATTTCAAATGGATGTGGTATGTCCTGCTACTGCTTTTCCTGTGCTGTTGTTCCTCACCCCCAAATGATTGTGGATCAGTGTGGGGTGGAAGGATTCCCATGATGGTATCTTCTGGAACTCACTTTGTAAATCTCTCTGGGCTCAAGCAGAGCACAATAATGCTATATAAATACATGTTATTACTGGTGAAGAGATAAAATTATCTTATGCTTTACCAAGTGCCCCAGTCTTGATGATAATTAACTGGTGACATACACATTGAGTCAGTGCTCTAGGATTTGTGCCCAGAATAAGTCACAGAAACATAGCAGCTTTAGTATAGGAGAAAAGGGTGAAGGGGGCTTTTTCCTTTTTTTCTTTTTTTTTTTTTTTTTTTTTTTTACTGGATAAGATATAAAAACTGCCCAGAGCTGTCCCTGTTCAGAAAAAGCAAATCAGTCTCTTAGAATTCTTTTTTTGAAGATGTCAACTTCCCTCTCATACACTTCTGTGAGGACAAAGCATGTCTTAACATCTGTATTGAAGTCATCATTAAAATAAAAGTAGATCTGTAGACATCAGCTATAAATCATCAAGAAATAGCTCGTGGGTAACCTTTGACACAGTTGAACCTACTTGAAATGAGCTCGAGCTGCATTCACTGCCTTCAGTGAAGCCAGTAGGTGGACTAGAGGTCTCTTCTCTCTCTCTGTCTCTCTTTCCATCTCTTACAGTGTCAACTTCTGGGAGGTAAAAGTGCTCTGGCTGAGTGATGAAAATGCATTTGGATGTGTTCTTAAATAGACATTTGTTTTATGTCTGAAAAGAATAGCTTGGTCTTAATAGTGTGGTTCTGGGGGATTTTAAGGCAATTTTGTGAGGCAGTTGTCTTCTTTCAGCATTACAAAAACTATTTTAACCAATTGTTTAGGCTTGAGGAACAGCATGGAGTAGCTATTGTGTGTGGATGCAAGCATGTTCTCCAGAATTAACAGGGAAATGGCAGATGAAAATCTGCCTAATTTTACATAATGGAATTTTAGCATTCCTGTGATCTGACTTCAAATTCCTGCTGAGTTTCTGCAGTGTAACAAAAATACTGGTTTGCAGTTGTTAATTTTAATTTCTAAGATGCAAGGTTTTAAAAGGAGCTGAAAGTATTCAGCATCTCATGGGGACAAACTATGAGTCTTACTAATGAATCCAGCAATTAGTGGTTCATTGTGCCTGCCAGCAATTTGGCCCCAATACTGGTCCTGATGGTGATTTTGTTTCTGCTGGTGTGAATCAGGAATAGGATCTGAAGTCTGTGCACCAAGGGGGGGCTGAATACTTCTTCAGCACTCTTCTGCTTGTATTCTCCATTCAGCAGCAAATAATAATTAACATAGGTAGGGTCAATATGGATATAGATACAGATATAGATAGATATAGATATATAGATAGATATAGATATATAGATATAGAGAGATATAGATATATAGATATAGAGAGATATAGATATATAGATATAGAGAGATATAGATATATAGATATA
>WAAE01016476.1:49431-101801 GCA_013400495.1 Nicator chloris | reverse complement strand
AGTCCAATGTCTATTTCCATTTTTCAGACAGCCTTGTTATAGGTGGAAGAGGGCATGAATAAGGACTCAACTCTACACGTTCAGCCTTCTGGGTTTTATTGGGACGGAATTATGCAGAAAGGATTTTAAAAAACCAAAATTAACTGGGGCACAGACCACTACGGCTTTGAGCCAGCACACCTTCAGGGATACACACAGATCAAACTGTCTGACCTCTGTCTACTTTTTTTGCAACTTGTTTTGAAGCAGCTGGACATTTTAGGAGGTTCAGTACAGTATCAAAGAAACTCCCAAACACAGCTCTGAAGAAGAGTGGCTCTGCTCTTCCTTATGACTCAGCTGTTTTCACTCACTGTGTGAGATTAGGCAAATCATTTAGCCACTGTGTGCCTTATTCTTCCCAGTTGTAAAATAACGCAAAAGCTATCAGAGTAATTATGAGCTCTAATTAATTAATAATCCCTATGGTACACTGGAGAAGGGTTTTTTTTTTCCCCCTCTTGTACTTTACTGGTTGCCATGTATTTCAGTGAGGGCAGTTTGGGAGAAGCAGTCTTCATAGGAAGAATCCTTTCCCTTCCTTTGCCCCACAACTTTGTGATCCTCTCTAATGATTTTTACCGCATGTGATGTGGTTTTCATGATTAAAATTGTGAAAAATCAGTTGTCACCTTCCCCTGCAGATTTGCAGTGCCTGCATCAGTCCCTGCTGACCTGTGCCTAAATCACTCCTCCTGCTTAGCCTCTGACCTAAGCACTTCATTAATAGCATTGTACCAAATAAACAGGTGAAGCAGTGATGTGAGAAATCCAGCTGAACAATAGTTAGATGCAAAAAGCTAACAGCAGGACCCAAGTTTGGCATGAAGTACAGACAAGGAGAATCCCAAGTGATTAGTCTTTGTGAATATGTCATGTTTTATCTTTACTCAACGTGGACCCTTCTCATTTCAGGACCAACCTGGCAAGATTTGCTCAGAAGCAGCTTCACTGAGGCTTTTCTGTGTATGAGGCTGCTGAGTTAAATTTTCACTCACTTAGGGATGCAGAATGGAGGTTCTTCATTATGAGGTGCAAGTCAGTGCTAAAAGCTCTTTGTTTCTGCAGTTTATTTTCATGCTACTACTGAAAATCCTCTTACTGGGTCCTCTCAGCAATGGGGTGAGCACCTCTCACTTTCTTTGGTTCCAGGCAAACAGAAGAGAAAACACCCAATTAGAAGAATAATGGTGATAGGACTAAGTAATTTACTTCTGGGTGGTTAGAAACAAATACTTGAAGTTTGAGTCTGGATTGGGAGAAGCATCCATAAGTCATCTGGTTTCCCTAGAGGTTGGTGTGACTGAAAACTCGTGATCAAGGAAAATTAGCCTAGAAATCTCATATTGGCCACTTTCCTCAAACACATTGTGCTATTTGTCTGTGGAGATTACTAGCAGAGTTCACAAGGATGGTTGGGCATTTTGACAGTCCAAAGCCAGCCAGAAGCTGCAAGTGTGGTTTGGAGGATGTGTCCCTGAAGATTTGTGAAACTAAGCAAATGAATTTTGGGTAAACATGTACCAGTCTGTTCATTCTGCTAAGCTGCATGTCCTGCTGTATTCTGTTGGCCAAGCAGCCTGCCTTGTGCTCCACAAGACCCCAAAGGGCAAGGTCCAAATGCAGTCTTTCCTGAAGACCTTTAAAAAGTGGTTTCTGTGTGCAGAGGGCTGACCAGATGCTGCCCAAAAGGAAGGCCTTTACCCCAGGTTGTCACTGGATGTAGACTTTGAAGAGCAGTTCAGTAGCTCTCTCCCTAGACACTGCTTTTAGGCTGCCCTACAACTGAAACATTCCACTCTTCCACGTCTGAGGTAGCAGGAGAGCTGAAATGATCCTGGAATTTTGTATTTTCCCCTCTGTTATTTCAGCATCTGTATTCTGTATTCCTTGGCTGATAGAACAGGTTCTGTAGAGTGAGTGCTGTGTGTCGCATGCAAAGGCTGTGGGGTGGAGGGGAGGGAATCTCTCAGGGCCTGCCATGTCCATAAACAGAGCATTTTGCATGCTCCTCCTTTGTTCTTCCTGTATCTGTTTGGGAATTCTGCATACAGCTTTGGGAAACAGCACTGCTAAATGCAAAGTGAAAACCACCCAGCAGCTCTCTGGTCTTTACTGTGACAGCATGCAGGCCAGACAAAATCAAAGCTTGGGGTTTCAGCAAATTAGTTTTTATGATGGCTGACTTCTTTCCTGGTAACTACACTTCCTGTAAAGAAGAAGGGAGGGAGGGAATGTTAGGGATCTCTCTGAGAGGAAGAAGTCCCCAGAAAAAATCCTCACTGAGAGTCCCTAGTGTTGCAGAAGAAGACTGGTGGAGAAGCCCTCTCTGTCTCAGGTTCTACTAAACAGATTCACTTGCTATATTCCTCCACCACTTTTCTCCATGAACAAGAATGGAGAAAGTAATCCTCCCAGTGTATAAATCAGCCTTTGGGAGTAATTTATTCATTGAATAATTGAGTAGTTCCTGATAAGCAGCCCAGAGAGCAGAAAGAGTATTTGTCACAAGTATAAGGCAGCTCAGTTTCCCCCTTTGAGTCCCATGAATAAGAGTATTTGGGCAGTATCAGTAAAGGACTAACTTTGGTTGGATAACATGCCCTGAGTCCAGAAAGTACCTGCCTTCTGAGAGGAACTCATTCAGGAGAAGATACTCAGCAAAGCAACACCATTTAAAAAAAAAAAAAAAAAAGCTGCTCTGGGTATAGAAAAGAATCCAGGCAGAGATCTTTCAGAAGTAAAGGTTTGTGCACTTTGCAGAATCAGAAGGAAAGAACGCCGTTGTTCTTCAAACCTGCCCTCATCCTTGTCTTTAGTGCCTTTTCCTTTCTAACCAGTGTCTAGTCATGCCTTCTACTTTTGGTGCTGAAACTTGTGGGCCAGGACACGATAAAGTGACTTCTCTGAACTTGAAGAATAATTCTGTTGTGTTTATTACTGTATCATAACCAAGATACCTGTTTTTATGTCTCATATCTGTTTTTCTACGTAGTTAGAGAAATTTCCACCTTTGCAGGAAGGGACACATTATTCTTAATCAAAACTTTAAAATATGGCAGGAGGAGGTACAGCTGCAGATGAGCATTATCTAATTCACCCATCCTGTCATGTGAACATCCCTGCTTAATTTAATACAATTATTTCATCAGTGAGGATAATATCAGCAGCATGATTCATTTATACAACATGTTTTACAACTGCCTTTACCTCTTGGCTTCTTATTATCACTACAGATCGTTTCACCATCAGTGGCTTCAGAAGAAGGGGAGGGGATGTGAAGGAAGCTGCCAGGGTCTTTGTGTGAGCGTGTGGACAGCTGTAGTCTTGAGGGACAGTGATTCCAGAGGATTCTCTTTGCATCTCTGCTGTTGCACCTCGGTTTCTCATGTATTTTGGTTAGACATTTTTGGATAAGCAGGAGTCTGGATAAGCCACTGAGTGGCTGCATTGTTCAGTGGGCAACAATAGTGTCATTGTCTTCTGCCCCAGACGTGCCAGCGAGTGCTCCATATTTTGCATTTCTATTGAAATGAGGATCTCCAGGAAACAGAACCAGGGTGGGGGAATGAGGCTTTGTTTCTGTTGAGGTGGCAGAGGCAATCCTGTAGAGCCCCCCCTCCCTGGCTTCTTATTTCTTACTCATTTGGCTGTAATTTGTACTGTCAAGGTCATTTAAATAGGCAGCAAGATGTGGTGAATGTGTTCCCAGAGGTCATGAAAAGCCTCTTTAGCAGAGCAGGCTGGGCTGTGCTTAAGCCAGGTCATTTAAGCACATTTGTGTTGCCAGTCAGATGATACCCAGAGTAGTTAAAGATTTTGTAATAAACCCTGCAACCTGGACTTCCAGCGTGTGCCACAGTGGGATCCAGCACCTGGATTTAAATGACAGTACAATAATTCAGTAACTGTATTTTAATAGTGCACTGATCTTAAAATATGTGAAAAGGAGTGAGATTATCAAATCCTAATGAATTGTCTGGGTTCTTCACCACCCCCCACCCCCCCTTTTTTTCGTTCTCTGAGATTGGTTCATTCATGTGGGCTATCAGTCTTTTATTCAGCTCTTGGTGTTGAAATAGTGCCATTTTTAATAAATGGTTTAGAGAGTTTCTTAAAATCAGATTTTATCCCCTTCTTTTTCCATATCTATTCTCCATAGAGATGAATTAACCTTTTATCCTGGGAGGAAGTAAATAGAGACAGCGTGATGGAAAGATTAGAAAAGACATCATTTCAGCCAACTATTTCAAGATTGGTGACTGTGAGTCAGGATTCCTGGGTCTGTCTGAAGCTTTGCCACTGCCACTGTATGGCTGTGGCCAAATCCCTTCCTTTTCCCTCTCTTTCATTTTTTCCTCCCATGTTAATAAGCCCTTTGTGTTAACCTATAGCATTTTACCTTTTCAAAGGACCATAGAAACCTTATAAAAGCAGTGTGACCCACACTCAACTTGCCAGCAGCATTTCTGTGTTGCATGTCAGGCACTTAAACTTGGAGATTTTCTGTGTCTAAAGTTTAAAATATCAGAGTATACTAATTCAAGCTGAGTGATACAGCTCTTGAATGTTTTATTTACCCCCCAAATTCTGGTGCAGGTAAAGGGTTCTTTCTTTCCTCAAATACCTAGATACAACCTGGAAAAAAAAATCTAGAGGATATCAAGGATTTAAAGTTCCCTGAATTCAAGTTTTGGTTAATGAGTCTTCTAGTCCTGGAAAGTAAATCAGTTCTCCCTAAAACAGCAACTGTTGTGACACAGTTGTGATACAGGGGATGGGAATGTCTTTGCCAATGCTTTGCTTTCTGTGGGTACATTTTACTAGCCCTCCTTCACGTGTTTTTGCTTAATGCTTTATTCTCCACATTTATTTTGTGCATGTGTGTATTTTGTTTTGTAAGACAAATGTGCTACTTTTAAAGAGGCATTTCATAACCTTTAGTCAAGATCATATTTTATTTTCATCACATCTGTGTTTATATTATTACAAGCCTTTTGGGTCTTAATGTCTTCTAGTCTCAGCATTAATTGTTTTGGCTGATATATAAATAAATGCTTGACTTCAGCTCTTTAAAAAATTCTGGCCTGGGCAAAAAACCCTGCCTTATCAATGTTGTCTTAGAATAGTTACATTTCAAAAGAAGGCAGGGACCAATCAATGCTTTCTCTAATAAAAACTGAGTGCGGGGAATAATTCTAGATTCTGTGATCCACTGCATAAAATAAAATATCCTGGCTGTTGAAAGATACCTTCTACTTGAAGTGAAGGTGCTACATCTGGTTTTTATCTTTTATGTCTCTTACTTGCCCGAGCTGTCTTACACCTAGCCCTGGCATAATTGGCAAAATTCTGTTAATCTGTCATGTGGCGGAATGTCAGATGGGAGGTTTTACAGTTAAAAAATAAAAGTAGACTAACACCTAATTCTTATTGGGGTTGCAGAGGCTCAGGTCAATAATGAAGACAGTGCAGTTCTCGATTTAAGCTGCAAGAGCAGAGGATTCTGAATTTATGGCTGCAGAAAGGGAAAAGAGTAACATGTTTCACTGGCTAGGAGTGAAGATCCTAACAGTCATCTTCACACTTAACACAATTGTAGGTTATTGCTTGTCCCCCAGATATTTTTTGGAGTCCTTTGGAATAAATCAGTGTAGTTCCAGTACTGTAAAGGAAATGACTGAAGTTATTACCAAATCGTGAGGCAACGTAGGATTTTTAATGCATTTGACTTCCAGCGAGGATTTGAGAATGCTCTTTGAAATAACAGAAGTAAAAGTGTTACAAAGACCAAACAGTGAAGTAGTATCATTTTGTAAATATATATAATAGCTGAAAATTGTTTACTTATGCTCCTTTATGAGAACCAAGCTTCTGTGACCTCCGATTAATTTACCATTAGCCTGAACACACAATGCAAGTGAATGAAGGGGCAATTTGGAATGACATTTATCAGCTCTGGAACTGTCGGCTTCTATTATTTCCACAAGGCCTTATATTTCTTGGCTTCACAGAAGGCTGTGCTGACTTGAATGAAGAAGAGCATTCTTACTACCAAGAATAGTTACAACACAAACAGCCTCATTGCTTGATGCTGCAGTGGGGAAAAAAAACACCTCCTCTGTTTCTAGCTCGCGTTAAACGATGTCAGAACCACCGTTGTATAGTGGACTTGGACAGCACCTTGCCTTCACACCAGGTTAAAAAAAGGGAACAGGAAAGCTGAGAAAAGGGAGAAGGAGCAAGAGGAGGGGAGGAAATAAGCCTTATGGGGACAGGATAGCTGAGGGACTGAGGCAGAAGGATGAGACTGCAAAAACCTTTCATTATGAGGACGTAGGTTGGAATCCAAGCTGCCTTTGCAGTGTGTGAGAGCCATTCCCATCAAGGACTAGCTGCTGCTCCTTCTGAACTGGTGCTGCTCTCAGTCAGATTTCTTTTGGGCAGAGAGCACACTGCAGCTTGTAGTACCATATCTGACCCTAATCAGCCCCTTTTGTTGAGACTTACAGCAGAGGTCAAGAATTGAGCCTACGTGGAAACCAAACCCTCTTGGATTGAACTGAAACAAGTCTGTGGGCAGGTTTGCTTTGCTTCTCAGGCTGTCTTCCAAATACATGACTTTGTTATTCAGGGATCCTTGTCTGGCACAAGGTCACTGTGTTTGGTTGGTTTGTTGGCTCATTTGTACTTAAAACTTTTATGCAACTAACTCAGTACTGATTTCACAACATTAGTTGCACTGTTGTGAGACTTTTTTATTTTTGAATTGAAATCAGGGGAGCAGCAAAGCAAGTCCCCTTCCATTTGGCTGGCATTTTATTGTATTCTAATTTTATTTTATCTTTATTTTTATCTGTTGTATTCTAATACAATGGATTTGTATTTCTGTAAAGTAACAAATCCCTTCTAAAAATGTCAAGTACTGGTTTTACTGGTGACATTTTTAACCCTGCAGCCTAAATCTCCTAGGAGATCAACAGAACTCTGCCACTAGGTACCCAATTCACTTCTGAGAGTATAGTATATAGGCTCCTAAGGCAATTTTATGCACTGATTTTTTCCCATTTATTTTATGCACAAGTTGCCTCTAGGATGGCTTCAACATCACTTTAAGGATGACAGCTTTGTCCGCAATGCCTCTG
The DNA here is from genome assembly GCA_013400495.1 of Nicator chloris. Classification (NCBI taxonomy): domain Eukaryota; kingdom Metazoa; phylum Chordata; class Aves; order Passeriformes; family Pycnonotidae; genus Nicator; species Nicator chloris. The sequence goes on along the minus strand of WAAE01016476.1, from coordinate 94,617 downwards.
ATAATGTTTATCTGCTATGACTGTCACAAAACTGTGTAGAAATATAACCAAATGTAGAAATATAATCAAATATAACAAAGGTGCTTTGCTGAGAGGCAACGGAAAAGTTACATGACAGTGCTTTGCAGAATTGTCCTGTGTTTGGAGACATCTACATCATACTTCCACAAGCAATAGGCAGCTGTAAAATTCCTTCTTTACTGCAGCACACTTCCCTGTGTGGAAAAGAGTCACTGTTACATGATGGTTACAGAGACTTTGATGGTAACAGTAAAACGCTCAAACACACACAAAAAAATAACCACACAAAAAACAAAAGCTGAGTCTAATCTCACGCAACTTTGCATCATTGTAAGTCAGGAATAATTCTATAAAACTAAACATACTTACAATTTAGGGAGACCAGAATCAGTTTCTGCTGTGCCTAGAGCTGAAATCCGGTTGTCTGATGTAGCACTTCTTGTAGCTAAAGGATGATTTTCCTAAGTCACAGTGTCAGACAAGAGCTAAGCTATTATGTGATGATTTGATCTAATATCACATCCATTAGTTCTGCTTATTTAAAAGTCAAAATCACTTCTAAAATGCTCTCCTTGTTGAAAATCCTTTTCTCCCTTCTTTCTGTTGGTTTGGGCTTTTTTTCCTTATTGTATTTTACACTGGTCAAACAAAAATACATTACTTTGCATTTTAATGTTTTTTATAGCATTGTCTGTCACTCTGTGTAATCAAGCCAGGTTTAGGAATAATTCCAGTTACCCTGCAAAAGATGTCACCCAATTTTTGTATTTTCACATAATCATAATTGATGAAATCTAGAAGTTCAACTTCACAACAGATAAAAACATCTGGGGGTATGTGCAGAATTATCTAGGTTATTGTCTCAGATTTCATTAAGGTGGAAGAGAAGTATTTATTTCCTGTGGTATTTTTGTGCTTGGAATTCTAAGTCTGGGAAGTTCAGGGGAAAGTACAAGTTGAAACAAAACAAAACCCAAAGAAAAGGCATACCAAAAAAAAAAAAAAAAAAAAAAAAAAAAAAAAAGAAGAAAAAAAGGAAAAAAGAAAGACCATAAAAAACCCCAACTGAACACCCATTCACTTGTTTGCCCAGTTTGGCTACTGCTGGTGGAGTTTTAAGTGAAGATGGTCATCAGTTTTTACTTCATTAATGAATATAAGATTCAAAATAAAATATAACTGTAAAATTGCTCTTCATTTTCATGATAGAAGCAAATGTCTTGTTGATGGGAGTAATTTCTTCAGAGACTACTCTCACACAAAGTACAAATGGATAATGTTCTCTGATGGTGTCACATTAATTTCCCAGTTTATCAGTCATTTCAGTTCCAAACTAGAGTGACAAGATGGTATCACATTTGATCTTCAGAGATATGATACAACCTCTCAGGTTTAGGAGTTCATGTGAGCTGAAACCACTGTCTTTGCTCGGGCGGCGTTGTGCCAACAGCAGTTTGGTGGTAACACTCTTTTCTCCTCTGCTTGTCACAGGATGAAGTGGCCCAGCCTCTGAACCTTTCAGCCAAACCCAAGACATCTGATGGCAAATCTCCCACATCACCCACCTCTCCTCACATGCCAGCTCTGAGAATAAACAGTGGGGCCAGTTCACTAAAGTCCTCGGTGCCAGCAACATTAGCGAGTCCCTCGGCCAGAGCCAACACAATAGGTGAGCTCAGTCGTGTTCCTCCCACTCCTAACAAGGGATAGATCCTAATGGAAAGGGGGCTTTTATCAGCCACTGCCAGGCAGTGGGCCAAGAGCTGTCACAGGTTGACCATAATGCTCCAGTTGGTTGGTGGCGGTGAAGAAACTCGCAGAGACTTTCCTTTCAAGAGGGGAATCTTCGCTTCCACAGACTCAGAAAACAAAGGCCTGTGTTATTTCAGATGCTGCTTTAACTTCTAATAAATGCTAGTTTTTAATGGCACACATTAAAGACAGTGACCTGTCTAATGATGGGCATTGAGGACCCATGATATTATGCTACGTCATCTAAAAGTGATAAATGAACTTTCAAAAACATCTCTTGAAGTTAAAAGTCCACATCTTTCCAAAATGACAAGTTTAACCCTTAGTCTGTCCAAATGCTGAATGGAATTTTATTTTACCTCGGTGTAATAAGCAAAACAATCACCTGGTTCATTCAAGAAAACGCCAAATTTGTTGTTCTGTGTTGGAAAAAGTCGACTGGCTGTTTTTAACATTGTTCCAGAAAATAGTGATAATTCTTCCTCCTGCCAAAATTACGTCTTTGCGTAAAGACCATCTAAATAGTAACAGTCTTATTGATAATTTCATAAATCTGATGTATTAAAGGGACTGTTCTGTGTGTGTATAAGGAAAATGTGTACACACCCCATTCTTGATCCTTCTAACTGAAATGTTGTATTCCATGAAATGATGGAGTATAACCTGAATCAAGACTTCATTATGTAAATCAAGCTCTGTTTCGGGAGTTGAGTGAGGCACATGTACTTTTTCTCCTATCTGTTGTGTTCTTCCTAAAGCATCTCCTGCCTGGCCACTTTCAGGGATAGCACAAAAAACCCCAAAAGAAGCCATAGGTCAAACCTATCAGAGGCTCTGTCTGTGATACTGCAGTGCTAGGCAGTAAAATCTATTTGGTGTGACACATTACAATTATATAAATATTTTTTAAATATCACATTACTAATTGTTAGTGTCTGTATTGTTATTAACCCTACACTCTTTAACTGTGATACATAGTAATGTATTTCTCTTTAATTTGCTTGACCCTGCTCTTCTCTATGCACAATGCATCGAATTTCATTTTTTTCACATTAGAATTTTTGTCCTTGAGTAGAGGGAACATCATGTTTCAATGGGAAGTTAAGCATCTGACTCGCATTTCAGTGGCAAGGCATCTCTTGTTCTCCCCTTTCCAATCTTCATTCCCTACACAGCTGACATTTTCCATAGGTTTGAGACCCCTGCAATTTACTTCTTTTAACAAGGTGCAGATTTTGAAATGCTGTACCTTTAATGAGTGATAATGTAATTGGATAAAAGCTGTGAGGATGAACAGAGCTTTAAAGGTCACTCTTGTAAGGAGAATTAATGTGTTATACCATTAATAAACCATGGAAAACTGTGGAGCAAAAGATAACATACTTAAGTTATTGTTAATGACATAGAGTTCACTGCTGTATATCTCTCTGCTACAAATATAGAAAGTGACTTTTTGAGGTTGCTGAGCACTATCACTGTGCATGCTGTATATATAAGATAAGCTGTCTTTAGCTGGTGCAGGAGCTGGATGGACACAGTGTACTTCCAGCAAAGGTTTATCCTTTAATGGAGGACTGCAAGAAGGAAAAGCTCCTGACCACCCTACAAAGTCTCCTGCTAACTGCTAGGTCAGGTCCAACACAAGTTACAGCAAGCAGGACTCATTGCCATGATGAAACTATTTGGTGATCTCGAAATGAGCATGAAATTTCATGTCACCCTCCAGCTAGAGCTACACCATGAAAAATCTTGATAGCGGTTTTAGCAAAGTTACAGTGGTCCCTAACATGGGAGGGAAACTGGATCACTTTGTCATCCTGAGTGATAAATCCCTCTCCAAAAAGCCACTGGGAAGCACTCAGTCATTTGTCAGACAGTTACCTCCACCACTGGAATGATTGGAGCTGCCAGCACAAGGCACAAGTTGTCTGTCCTAGGTGTGCACAGCCCACCTGGCTGGGATGCAGCTGAGCTGTCACTTTTCACCACCATTAACTTCAAATTAAAACCACTCTCTGAAAGCAGCTCTTCAGGCTCCTTGGCTCCCATGACACAGAGAAATGCCTGTGTATTGTTCAGTTTTCCTTTGGGGGACATGTACTCAGAGCCTCAGGGATTCTCAGCAGAGCTGCACTCAGGCATACAGCTCCACAGCCCTTTCCAGAGCTATCCCTATAGCATATAAATTGTGCTACAGACTGAGCAGTCACAAATGTCATGGCTTCATGTATGACTTTAAATCCAAGCATTTCTTTTTGGGAACAGGCATATGTCCGTGTACTAAAAACAGAAACAGCTTCTCTCTGCTCTTTGCCATTATCTGCAACATCTCTGTGCTAGTTTGGCAATCCTTGGAACTAAGTTCATTTTATGTAATGCAGTTCCCCTCTCTGTCAATAATTCACCACCTACCCTAAACAACAATAATTTACATTCAACTCGCTTCTATATTAATCATTTCCCTGCACACCAGCATCTTGGCAGCTACTGAAAAACATAAGGAGTGCTTGCTTTTATTCACTGTCATGTGCCAAACTGTCTCAAAGATAGCAGTATTCAGGAAAAGCCAAATAGTCTGGAGAAGGGCATGAATTCCAGTTTCTAGGCAAATTTGGCTCCGTTACAGATTCAAAGTATTATACCTAGACAACAGCAAAAACAGCACTAATACTGCTGTTTGTTTATTTGCTTCCTTTTTAATTTATTCTGACTCCATGCAAGGTTGATCAGATGCAAAGGTTAACAGATGCAAACTGGGGAAGAAACCAAGCAAGTTGGTAAAATGAGGATTAAAAAAAAAGAAAAATCAGCTGGTAGCACTGTGCTGGTGTAGGCTATATTCTTTCTTATGCTGGGAAAACTGGAATTACTGGAATTCCATTAGCTGGGAATTACTGAACTGGGCCATTTGATAAAAGCAATGTGGATCAAGTTATTTCATATAAAACTCTCAGGGTTCTTGGGGTTTTTAGCCAGAAACTAGCTGCTAGTACAATTAACTGCAATCAAACTGCACAGGAACTTTTCTTTCTAGCTTTTGTTCTCCAAGGAAGATGGGACTATCAGTCCCACTCTGTCCGCAGTCTATATAAAAAACAACAATAAAACCCCAAATCAAACTAAAATCCTGACAGCAGCACAGCACTGAACTAATCTGACATCAGCTTCTTCCCCAGAAATGTTTTAAGCAGCAAGACAATGTCCTACGTTTTTGGCAATCAGCAGATCAGATAGAAGAGTCTAGCAATACAACAGGGATGTGTAATCTGACATGATTAGACAAGGCTCTTTAGGAACAGAACATTCATAATTGAGACAAAGAAAGAGTATTAATAACACTTTCCTAACACGGCAGTTAGCCATTTTATATTTCCTTTCTTTAATCTTAGTGTTTTTCAACAAATCATGGGATTTAATAGCGTGTTTTGGCAGATTAGAGGATTTATGGCCCAGATGTTTTTTGTTCTAAAAATGGATTAGGGTGTAAAGTTTGCTGGAATCCATGGAACATGTTGAGGCAAGCCGGTCATTTTGTGTGTGATTAGTGCCTGCCTTCTGTCTCACAGTCCCTCCATCTGTCACAATTCACCAATGGATCTGGTTAGATTTAGCCTCATGTCACAAACAGAAGTCCCTTTTCTGGGCAATTTCATATTACAGATTCATTTTATGCCGTTTTTATGCCCTAGTTAAAAGACAGAAAGAAGTGTGCGTGCGTGTGTGTGCGCGCACACGTGTGGGGATGTGGAGGGGGAGAGGGAGGTTGATAGATACTAGCCGCTCCTTTAATATCTGAAAAATACACTGGGGCTTGGAGTCTCCCATCAGTATTCTATCCTACAAATCACATGCAGATCATAATAAGTATAATCTACAGTACGCTAAAGGAAAAAAAAAATGACAAAGTGTCACATTTAAAATTAAATAGTATTAGCTGTGCCGGTGATGCTTGTAACATTTTAAAAGGAAATAATTCAGTGACTACTAAGGCTAAGCCCTAGGCTGTGAATTTGCAGCAAAACAGTGGACATTTGACCTACTATTAGCAGCATGAATAGGAGTGGGAATGTAGGTCCGTGTAGCTGTGGTTTCTTGTACATTTATGAATGACAGGTGGTGGTGGGGAGTATTCAGTGGATGAGGTTTTTCTTCTCAGCCATTATGCATTTCATATGTATAGCAAACCACCGCCACCTGTGGTTTATTTTAATGTATTCGCAAGTTTTAAGAAGGGGAAGAATGAAACGATCTATTTTTAAGAGTTTGGGATTGCTGGCATGATCAAAGCTTCCCCTAACTCTTATCCGGTTACATCCTGCTGCATACAAACCACAGGGCTAACCTCTGCAGTGTCAGGGAAATATTGAAACTAATGGGATCAAATAGCAGGAATGAGGATTTTGGCACCGAGGTTTCTCATGCTTTATGTCCAGGTGTCTCTATCATAACAACAACAGAATTACAGAGCATAGGCAGGTTTGTGGGCATTGCCTTTTAACTCTTTCTCATTAATAATGCCAAACTGCATTCCGCTGATGAAAGCTAAAGTGTTTTCTTGTAACTTTCTTTTTTTAAGACATCCTTTCTTCTATCACGTCGTCAGGTTATTTAAATGACCACGATGCTGTTACCAAGGCAATCCAGGAGGCCCGACAGATGAAGGAGCAGCTACGGAGGGAGCAGCAGGTGCTGGATGGGAAGGTGGCCGTGGTGAACAGCCTGGGTCTCAATAACTGCAGGACAGAAAAAGTGAGTTTGCCAGACTCCTTCTGCAAAGAGTCAGAGCGTTCGTTTGCTTCTCCCCACAGATACACAGGTTCTTACTCCCTCCTCTTCCTCCTTTTTCTTATTCTGATTTTCCTTCCCTGTTTTTGGAACAGAATAGTTCAAAAAAAAATGAAAAGCGAAATGGAAGCCACAACCAAAAGATGACATGAAGGAGAGACTTGGAGACCCCTGGGGGAGAGTGGGGAGGAGGTAGAGAGAGTTAAAGCCCTCACAAGAACTTTGGAGACCACTAATTCTCTGTTCCAGCCTGTCAACATGTATTAAGAGAAGGTGATCTTGGAAATCTCTGAGTCTAAGTGGAAATCTTGCTTTATGGAAATGCTTACATGTGTTTGTGAGATGAGCTGGATTTGGAAATATTCAAGCTCCTTTAGGAACATAAGCTTTGCTGATACTCAGGCTCAGCTTTAGGGTATTTAGCCTTGTGAGGTCGTCATATATGATATTTTGTGACCATTGCAATGTAGCACTGTCATGTCATGTTAGATGACTGAACAAAATTGAAAAGCGGAGAATTGACAACACAAACTGTGCCAAATATTTGCAGTGAAACTCAGAGGCAGCAGAACATATGGGCCTTACCACCTTCTGCTTTTGGACTGGCCTGTGAAGCTGTGCCATAGCAAAATACCAACAAAGGGGAGATTGTCTAGTAAAATTTGTATGGGCTCTAACTGTCGTGTGTGTCAGCGAGGTTGTGATTTGCTTCTTTTCTCCATAAGTGCCTGCTGTCTTTCTGTGCACTACCTTGGTTTATGGAGGACAAATAGACCTGCCAGTGCTTGCTGCCACATTTATAGTGAGCTGTCCTTACAATGCTGCCAACCTGAGATACATAACTCTGGTGTGCGTCTCAGCATCGTGTGCTTAGCAAGGCTTTCTCCTCTGTTCCTCTCCTTCCCTGCAGTATTTTCTGAGGTGATCCAGCTGTCCTCATGCAGTACAAGGATCCCCGTTGTCACATTTGGTGTCAACTGCATTTAATTGAAACCACTTCTACTCTAAGGTCTTGAGCCGTTCGCTGAGACAGGCAGATAAATAGATGGAATAAAAATGATCAGCTATTTAGCAGAAACTTGAAATCCAGTAGTCCTAGGAAGCTCGTGAGTCAAACAATATTGTCCAGAATGAGCAGATTGCTGATTTGGATAGCTTTCCATTTTCCCTGGTTTTAGATGGAGTTTGATCAATAAGCTGTGAGGAGCCAGCAGCCTGTGTAATGAATGTTAAACGTACATGTGAGTCTCTCACCGCTGTACTTTTTTCCTCAGCCTGTCCTGTGTGTCAGTGATGTAGAAATTACTCCAATTTCATGCACTTTCTGGAGAGGAAGGGGAAGGAAAAAAGAGGTCAGTGTTATAGGTACCTGGCAGTACATACACTCTGTCTCAGAAGAATAAGGGTGCTGCTGAGGGGAGAGAGAAAGAAAGAGAGGGATGGAGCATGTTTATGGCATTTCACAGAGAGGAGCACCAGAAGGGAAAAGGGAAAAGCAGAGTGTCAGATATAAGAAGAAGTGATCACAAGCACAAAGGAATTTATATTCAAATATTTAAGCATTCTTGAAAGGATGCTTGGAGCAGAAATTCCTTTTCTCTGCTCCCCATGTAGAAATGACTTTAACACTCAGCCAGATGCTAATGCAAAGTGACTCAAGCTATTCCTCGCAAGCATAGCTAAATTGCCGTTATTTGTTAAGCGCATTGAATTCAGCTGTGGATACAGCAGTTGGTTGCATTCAGAAAGCATCTGTACCCTTTTTTTTCTCTTTCCTTTTTTTTTTTTTCTTTTTTTTTTAAATCCTCCAAAGCAGAGACAACTCTACCTATCTCCCCCCTCTCCTCCCTTGTGCTGGCTGGGAATTGTCAAGTGACAACCGACCAAATCCTTTTGGACAGGAAGCCTTCATCCTGAGTTCTATATACTTGCAAAGCAGGCCTTGTGGTTGGATCAGGAAGCCCATTAAAAGCACTTTGATGGTATGGAAATTCATCTTCATGAAGCACCCAGGCCCCTAAGCAGCATGCTGTTTAGCTGTGGTTACAGATCAGTCATTCACATCGGAGGGCAGTAATTGTGCTGACGGCTTGTTCGGCAATGGAAGCACATAAAATAATCCCAGGCCCTCCACCATGGCATTGCGAGTTAATCTTCTTTAATACAGATCAGCTGTTGTTCTAACACATGACTTTATGCTGGCTCTAGTGACTCTGCACAGCCTTTTGATTAAGTAACAGGAGTGGAACCATCTGCATTCACTTTATTCTGTTACTTTCCTATTCTTGGGATTCTCCTTATTCCTTCTGTTTTCACTTCACACCCTCAACCTCAGTTGAAGTTTATTTTCCTCTGTAATTCATACCTCCTGCTGGGCTCGTGGAGGGCAGACAGGAGTTCTTTTACAAGGTAGCAGGAAGAAAAAATGGTTTGCTCAATAGAGACTTTTTCTACAGCAACTGTAGGCTTTGGGTGTTTTGATACAATTAATGCCAAAACTTTATTGGGGCTCACTGATTTGACCTCAATGATCTTAGAAGTGTTTTCCAACCTAATCGGTTCTGTGATTTATTTTAATATGTGAAGTTCATATCCAGACAAACGAACAATCCAACTTCTTTAAAGTTTGGGTCTTCTTGCTGTAGGACTTTAAGGTTTTCTCACTAAGAGCAAGATTTGAGAGGAAAGCAAGTATTGCCATTTTTAATTAAACTTTATTCTGGTTTTCTCTGTTTTCAGAGGCAGAGAATTAGATAGTTGGGAATGTGGTTAGCAAGAAGTAGTGCTACAGTTTTATTGTGGAGTTTCCCTTTTGAGAAGCTCAAGGTCCCCACCATGGGACTTAGTGGCAGCCCCTGAACTTTGGAGACATCATGTCTGTCACTTTTGCTTCCTGAACAGAGAATTGGAGATGAGGGGTGGAATTTAGAGAGCATTAACCTAATGTATATCTTTGTATCCCTGGGCATATTAGTACTTAGAAATGCACATTATCACTTATAAGTAACAAACACTCGTTTGGGGCCATCCCAGATTTTTCTCCCTTCTTTGCTGCAGTGGGAAGTGTACTTTTGGAGAGCTGTGATTCTCTGAGGCCTGTTGAGCGTTTTGTTGCAGGAATTGCTTCTGCAGCCTTTCAGTGGAGGTGGGCTCTGTGCCATTCCCAGCGTATGTGGGAGACTCTTGGTGAGGATTTCTGTGCCAGGGGTAGCTGGGCAGGCTTGGGGCTGGAAATCATCTTTGGGAGTCTCTGTTAAAGCTCTTTGGGCTCTTCAGATACGTCCTGTGTTCTTGCTCATGTTCCCAGATGGGTTGATCCCTGTGGCCAGCCAGACATGCCAGCTAAGGCAGTAGTCAGACAGGAATTTTGGGGAAGTAGAGCGAAACTGTGTAAAAGGAGTCATACATAAGAAAATATTTTTAAAAATGGCTAAGATGATTTGGGTGAGTCACTTTTTGAGCATCCAACTTGGACCATCTTGACGGATTTGATTTTCAGAGGATTACAGTAAAAACTTCGAGCATCACAATGAACGTGGATTTTACTAAAACCTATTTTAATTGCAAATGCAGTAAAACATATTTTTACATTACTTTTCTTGGAAACATTTCCTTGTATAAATGAGAAGAGTGTGTTTTTGTGGTTTCTTGGAAACCCGAGAGCATAGCTTTATTTGTAATTGTCATTTACAGTTAATTATAGCCTGATACTTACTATACATAAACAATGTTACCTGTTAGAGCTCAGCTTGTCAGCTGGGGTGAACACCACAACAGGCAGCGACAGCCAGGCAACTCTGGCCTCTCTGTTCAGCCCCAAAACTGCAAGGGAGATGCACACAAACACAAAGAGCCAGCGTGTGTGTGCGTGCATCCCAGCCTAGGGTGCATTCCTCCAGGGATCCCCAACACCGACATGCACAACGCCAGCCAGTGACTCCCCGACTGCAGCCAGGCTCTCAGGGGTGTGCTCGGTGACAGAGGAGGAGGAGGGCACACGAGCAGGTATTTGAACATGTGTCAGTGTGCACAGGCTGAGTGCTGGCAGTGGCTGGGACAGCTGTGTGAGGACACACAGCCGCAGGAGCTTTCTGATGGGTAGGGATGGAGTCGCACTCCAAGTTGAGTACATTCCAATACACACTCCCCCCACCTCCATCCCCGTGCTGGGGGTGTGTCTGGACCTGCAGTACAAGTTCTCCCTGTTATTGCTTGGAGTGTGTCCTTTTAAAAGGCTCTGACATGTACTTGTCTGCTGGGTTGTGACTAAGTAGCTATTTGTAACAATATTTATTCCAGCATTGTAAGCAGGAGCCTATTACTCATGCTCATGGAACACCGGGTTCAGGATGTCTGTCCTCCCATTCCCACTCACCCCTCCTCCCACCATCCTTCCCACTCCCACCCCCGCCTCTCCCTCTTCCCCTTAAGAAAGTGCCAAACGTGAAATGACAGTGACCAATGTTGACTTAATGTGGATGTTTAATAATGAAAAAAGTGTGTCAGTTCCAGCGTTAGTTACAAATGGCAGAAAGTATATCGGGTGGCAGCCCTGTAATAATTTTACATCCATCATTCCTTCTGATGCCTCGCTGGCTGCCTGATGGATGGGGATAGCAGAGTTAACTCTTAAGAAACCACTGTGATCCGCTGAGCTGAAATGAATTTTGTCCCTGCTCTCCCCTTGGGAAGGAGGGGAATATTAAGAATCTCAAACTTGCAGTTCCTGCTGCCTTTGAGAAATAAAACACTGGAGCTCACTTTACTGAACACATAAGGAGTAGTTGGTTTAACACGTGACATTTAAATTTTTCTTGCAGTAGAGAATTTTGCTTCAATAACTTTTTTTTCTTCCCCTGATGGTTAGACTTGAACCAGAAAGTCAAGAGAAAATTGCAGGACAGAAGGGCAGTCAGGAGAAGAAAAGAGAAGGGTTGGTAAAACAGACTATGACCCTACTCTTGCTGCAGACACTGAGAGACCATGGGTCAGGCTAGATTGAGCAAGGTGGAATGATTGAAACTAGAACCTGGTGCAAGTCAGGCTTCCCAAACAGGAGAAACCCACTGAAAATTAGTCCAGAGGCACAGTACTAACATCATAAGCCAAATCACTTTGCAGGAGTTGAAAACTGCCCAATTTCGTCATCTCTGTCGTATTTTACTGGAAAATTTTACTTCAGCATCCTCAAGGACTGGCAGAGGCTGTGTCACCCACAGATATTACACACATCCACACTTCTCCCTGCAAGTTCAGCAGACCTAATGGATACATCTTGCAGCCCACTCTATTCCTCACTGGCCTGTAAAACTTCAGCAAAGCTGATCACTGTAATATTTTTGTTCTCTTCTTGCAGTGTAAGCAGAGAAGAGAACAAAATTGGACTGATGATTGTACAATGTGGGGACCAGGTTGTGTCTTGAGGCAATGACCAGTTAGAGTCCCACAGCACAAAAGTTAATGTCTTATCCTAACAACTGTATATCCCCCTCTTATTACGCCTCTCCCTACTCTCTAAGTTTGTTTCACTGAGCAGAATTTGCCAGCAGAAACTCTTGTGTGGGGATTGCAGTCCTCTTTGTTCGTGCTATCAGCACAGAGCACAAAGTTTTCAAAACGTTTGACAAGCAGGTATTGTGTCATCACCCGTCCATCACCCAGATGTCAGACTTCAGTAAGCACAGTCAGCAGCCTCAGCAGGACCGTGCATGGTCCAGGAGTCCTGTTCAACAGGGCTACTGTACCCACTGCAATTTCTCCTGAAACTTTTCACAAATTTAATTTAAAAACCGCAGATCAGGCTTGCACGCTGCAAAGATCAAAATTGGTTTTGGCCAACATTAAGCAATAAACATTTTGATTCACTTCAGCTGAAAGTTTATCCACTTATTATCCATCCTCCCCTTTCCTCCCCGCCATTCTTTTTTCTTTTTTTTTTTTTTTTTGCCATTTGCTTTGTGGAGCTTGTGTATATTTATATTTACAGCCTCTGCATTTAATGGCCACATGCCTTGTTTTCACAGATGGCCAGTGGAAGAACTCCCCTCCCCCTTTTCTTTTAGTAAAGCCTGCCTTTGGTTTGGCTGCTTTTGTCACAATGCCACTACTCTGAGTTAGCAAGTGCCTACGCATAAGAGGGAGAGATTCTGCAGTCAGGACTTTTCTTATTCCCCCAAGGATTTTAGCTCTTCATTTTAAAACACTGCTTTTTTTTTTTTTTTCCCCCTCCTGATTGACCATCATTTATTAAATGCCCAGATGCATTTTTCAAAGACAAGATGAAGTATGGATGTTTATGTGTATCCTTAGTGCCTTGTGATGGCAGGGCTGCATGGGCAGGGTTAGCTAATAAAAAATGAAGCCTGTGGAGGGAGGGATGGGTTCTGCCCACAGATGTGTGTGTGAAGCTCCAGCTGAAGTTAAGGAGGGCAGCAGGCAGAGAGGCAAGGGAAGAATCTCAGACCCATAGTAGCTGCTGAAATCCAAATGGGAATTAAGACCTTGTTCACTCCGAAGGGCAGAGATTGGAAACATTCACAGCCCAGTGTGGGTCAGGGAGGACTGCAGCTGTTTATACTGTTGTGGAAGTTTTATGAAACCCAATAAAGATGGATCAACTTCCTCCTGAAAGAACAAACATACAAGTGGTGCGGAGTTCTTGTTACGACTTTAGAGCTTTTTGAGTCCTTGGGTTTAAGTCCTAAGCTGTGCCCCACAGCCATGAGAGCTAATTACTTCCTGAGATTTTTTATTATTTTTACATAATCACATGTCTCAAGTCAGTGGGGCTTTCAGCACATTCATGGACTCCAGCATCAGTGCAGTACCTCTCTTCAGTGTAATAGAGGCTGGGCCTGATTCTTCTGTGAATTGTGTCCATTTGGGCTCCTGAGGAATCAGCCTGACCTGTTCAGCAGGGCTGGAAGAAGTGTAAGCAAAGATACAACAGCCTTCATAATTTGAATACCTTCTAGAGAAAAATGGAAAAAAGTAGTCTGTAATGGCTGTATCACTGCTGTGCAGTTGAGTCACCCATTGTTTATTAAACAATTGCCAGGAAAGCAGAGACTGTGTTCTTGCTTTCTCTTTGCATGCATGCAGACCCTCCTTCCCAGGAAATCCTGTGTGGGTTGTGATTTTCCTCTTGTTTCATTTTTAGTGTGCCATCTCTCGCCCCCAGTTAATGTTCTCTTTCCTCACTGATCAGCTGTACCACCTTTCTGACTTGCTGTGAAGTCCCTGATTAAAATTTACATGGCACATTTCATCCAGAGACCTCAAAACTCCTCACGGTGGTGGGAAAGCATCACTATCTCCATCCTGTGGAGTTGAGGAAATTAAGGTGCAGTGAGTGAACAATTCACAGAGAGTTACAGGCCATGTCAGCCCAAGAAGCAGTCTGGATGAGAAACTGGGTCATGGAACTCTTAACCTATTTGCAGTCAGCAGATTACAGCTGGATCTGGTTGAGGTCAATGCCTGTGCTGTAACAACTTTCCTAAGAAGGAAACAGCATCTCATCATTCTGCTTTCTTTGATTTCCTTTTCCTTTTTATTCCTTCTTCAAAATAATGAGCTGGGCCAGTCCTATGTGCATTTTCATGTAAAAGTCCTGACTTGCTCTGTCTCTCAGAGATCATAACAAAAGAAAAGCAGGACCTCAGTGTCCTCTAGAATTGCTACTTCCCATCAGTTTGTTTCCAAGCCAAATAACATACTTTATGAATGAAGTAAATCTTTCATTCTTTCTCAAATAAAGAATTTTAAAACACAAAAATAGACAAACAACAACAAAAAAAAAACCCAACACATTGGGAGCCTGACCCTTGCCAAGTTATTGAGGATTTTCCTCTTTTTATTTCAGTGGACTCTGTCATGCCTCCAGTGCTTTTAAAGATACTGACTTGAGAACCCTTAGAAACTGAAGCCCTGTGTCCACAATACCCAACAAAGAAAAATGATTGTATAAGTTTCAGCAAATTCTTTCTGTGGATTGGTGTCTGTTCCTGAGAGAAGAGTAATTAAGTGTCTAGGTCTTTGTGGTCATTCTGATCTTATAACACCTCATAAGGAACCTCTCTACTGAGTCTGTAGAACACTTCATGTAGATTGCAAATCAGATGTAATGATTTCTAGGCAGTATTAAAGCAATATGGATTTTAATAAGTACTGTAAACCAAAAGATACAGTTCCTCTACCAACTGATGTAACCCCAGCTTAGCCTGCATGTCATCATTTTGAAAGAAGTACCATAAAATCAGGAAGAGCCACAAATAAAGAATGTTCTTTTATTTTCTTGTTTCTAATGCTGCTTTTAGATTCTGTGGGTGGATTATTCCATGAAAAATAGAGATCTTGGATAAGCAAGATTGAAAGAGCTGAGGGGCTGGTAAATGCATTGTTTCTTCATACTCAACTTTGATGCAACAAAAAAATCTCCCAAATGATAACTTGCTGTGACATTATAAATAATCTTTCATCTTCTTTGGTGGTCCATAGAGTTTATATAATTGGAAGGCTAAACCCCTTCTTTGTTGTTTCTTGCTTTTTCATTAGTATAGTAGAAGACTATAAAATTGTGCAGCCAGAAGGGGTTTAACAATTACTGAGTCAACATTTGAAAGTCTCACTCTTATTTTATCATTTATGCATGTGCTTTTTATGAGTTTTACAGCCCTGCAGGCATTACTTAAGCAAGGTCCATTGCAGTGGTGGATCAATAACTGCTTTATTTTTATTTTGCTTTCCTTGGTACCATGTGCCATCAGCAAGAGCCAC
Organism: Nicator chloris; assembly: GCA_013400495.1. NCBI lineage: Eukaryota > Metazoa > Chordata > Aves > Passeriformes > Pycnonotidae > Nicator > Nicator chloris. The sequence continues at coordinate 79,281 of WAAE01016476.1, read as the reverse complement.
AATTCCACACTCATAAAGAAATTACAAGCTTGAGATGGTAATTTTTTTGTAACATTCAGGACTGCTAATTTCAGTTACTAAAATGTTTATCAGTCTTACTAAGGAGCCCTTAGTTCCTTAGCAAGTCCCATAATATGTGACTCAGTTTCCCTTCTGGTAATCAGTTAATAATCCTGCCTTTCTTTGTGAAATGTTGTGGGTAAGTCAGTGATGAGTGAAGAACACTTGGGCAAGGTCACACAGGAAAACTCAAATCTAAATCAAAGATCCCTCTGAAAACAGCTGGAAATTCTCTTAGAGCAGGTGGAGGTGTAACAGGATCTGGGCTATAACAGGCTTTGGACTGGGACACAGACAGTGTGCACAGTACCTGTTTTGGAGTGCCGTGGCATTAATGTGCAGGAGCAGAGCCTGGAATGCAAATAATTCATCATGTGCAAACCTCTGGGCACAGCTCTCACTATTGCCAGTTGTTGCCCTAAGTTCTTCCAGCTCTCTGTCATCTGTGATGCCTGCCTACCTCATGTTTTCCACATTTGGGGAGACTGTGGATGAAAGTTTTAGGACTCAGGATATTCTGATGTTTATTATCACAAGAAGCAGAGGGATTGCACAGAAAGATTACTTTTACAAAGTCTTCATTTGTGTTAGATGGAGCATAAGACTCTTTACCTTCTTGGACAGCCGAGGAAAATACCTCAGGGTTGAATGGATAACACCTGGTGCCACCAGCTTGTCTAATAATTAAATATGTTTTTCTGTCATAAAGGGAACTTCTACTGTGCAATCATAGCAATTAATCTGCCCAAAACTTTAAGATTTGGTGCATATTGACCAAGATCTGTTTTGGAAGGGTTGATATTTACAGGCCCTTGCTGTGGAAGATGTGCCTCAGTACCACAAACCTCATCAGATGCTGTCACAGGTCCTGCTCATCAATCTAAGATAACAACTACCTCCTCAAAACTCAAATCTATTTGAAAATACTACCTTAGCATTTAGATATGGGAAATAGCTGGACAAACTGTAGTTGGACGGGAAGGGAAGAAATGAGACACACAAAAGGAGAGTAGCAGGCAACCATCTGTTTCTTTTTAATTTATTGACACAGAGCAAAGGTAGCAGGCTGTGTCCATCTGTGTGTGTGGAATTCTTAGGTGCAAGAAATGATCAGCAAGTGTCTCCTTGCACTCTGTAGGTAACTGTGTTTGGCTCTCTCCACCCCTTTTTTTTTTTTTTCCCCCCGGCCTTTCAGTTCCCATGGGAAATGGAAAGCAGGAATGTGAAGTTACGTTCCCGAGCACTCCTCCTCGGGAATCCTACACTGGCCGTTTCTCTGCGGGCATCAAAACTGAGAGGAGAAACATTCCTGTCAGGGAAAACGGGGCTAGGGTGAGGGGAGCAGCAAAGTGGAGAGTGGACTGCCTGTGTCAAAGTGCTAACCTTGAATTATGCAATCGGAAAACGGCTCTTGCCAAAACGCGACGCCGACGGAGTTCAGAGCGCCGGCAGAGTTTGCCAAATACCCCAGCCAAAAGATGTCTCCAAGAGGGGGAGGAGAGAGCCACTGCCATATGCCCGGCATTCACAGTGTTCTGGCCCTACTGTGGAGTCCTTCTGGAATGGAGGTGTGTAAATGGTCTCAGGTGCACCCTGAGCACTGGCACCATCAACCAGTACAAGATGGGAGCAGTGAGGGCAGCAGGCAAATCCATCAGGATGTTTTTATTTCTCAAACATTCCAAGGTTTTGCTTCACTTTTATGTAGTAGTGGGAGGGGTTCTGGCAAACAGGATCAGGCTGTTCTACATATGTTTTGACTCTTCTTGTTTTATGTTTCTTCTATGAAAGAGACTGCAACCAAGTTCTTGTCATTTTTAGATCAATGTTTTGTTAAACTACGACAGCTATCCATGACAGAGAGCCAACTAACTTTTGCAGCTGACCACAAAACTGAGTCTGACTTGTGGTGCTTAGTCATTTTTAATATATTTTTTTACATGACATATTCCATGTGTGTATGTGTTTTTGTTCTTTTAAATATAATTAGAGCACTTCTAGGAGTTGTGGTACAAATCAGTCTTCTCTGGCAGGGTAATTTCTTTGATTAATAAAGTTTTAGAAACTTCTCATCACATTAGGCTATTGATGAAACCTGTCTGGTTATAATTTCAACAATTGGGCTATTTTGAGATTGAATGCTCTCTACAGCATTATCTTCTCTGGTTTTACCCAATAGAATTTTAAATGATCCAGTCCACAGAACTCTTGCTGCCCCTGCAGAGAGTCTTTCCTCTAAAAAATCCTAATCCAATAGGAATGATGATTAGGAAGCCCTTCATAAAGAAATAAGATCTTTTTAAAATGTCTTTCAGCCTTCTGAGGTCTGATACAAAATTCAGAATTAGAATCACTTCATGTTTAGCAAGAGATGGCCATGTTTCTTCTCCTGGAAGCACAGGAGTGCTCCTTGCTGTTTGTTTTTGCTGCTTTGTGCTGTCTAATTTTTAGAATTGCTTGTCTCACAAGCAATTCTTCACACCTCTTTCCTGGGTTTGGATCAACCTTGCCTGTTTTTCCCAGCAATATTAGTTCTAGGCTGCAGTAGATGCCACCTGGCATTTTTCATAGGATGAACAGCATTTCATACCTGAAACAAAGGGGTGTTCTGCTGGACCCAACATAGTTGTACCCAGCTGTTGTCACTGGGTGGGGCCTCATCTTGTACTGTTTAAACAGCTAATCCAACACAGCAGAGTGGTGGCAGTTTTGGGAACGTGTAATTTGATTTTGAATTATGATAATGATGATAAATAGATCCTGATTCTGTCTAAATTCTCTTTTAGAGGCTGAACAACCCCAACTCTCATAGCCTTTCCTCACAGGAGATGTGCTGTTGCAGAGGCTCAGGCAAGAGCCTTAGACTTACTATTGCCTTTGTGCTTTTTAGACTTAAAACATTTCTGAATATTAACACATAAAAGTACAGCTGGCTGCTTTGATTCTCTGTTTCAAGAGCAATGTCATGCAGAAGTTCTTTATAGCTGCCATTTTATCATTGGTGGTTGAATTACACATTTAAGTAGCAAGGACTAAATTGTCACCGTGTTAAAAGGATGGTTTGAGTGTTCATCATGGTACAGTTCTCTGGAGAGCCACCTCCATGTTATACCTTGGGAAGGCTGACCTGGAACACAGACTGGACAGAGCAAGAGAATAAAGTAGATATTTACTGAAGGGCCTTTGAGGGTTCACCTTGGGCAGGACAAGAGCCTGACCAGGGCTGTACCCAAGGTGGACTAAGAATGGTCACAAAATGGATGGCCAGTCACGAGGTCTTACACTTTTATAAGTTTTGGTCCCTTTGCATATTGGGGTTTAATTGTCCAGTTACAGCTTCAGGTTGTGAGGTCTCACCCTTCTTGTTTCTCTCTTCAGCCCACCATTGTTTGTGCTTTTGGGCCTGAAAGTTGTCCTTGGTCTTTAGTAGGAAAAGGATTTGTTTTGTCTACCTACTCTGTGAAGAGAACTTACTAACACTTAATATGAGGCTCAGAACTGCACCCCTAGGCAGCACAGAATCCAAAAAACATGAAAGTTGAAACTTAAGGCATCACATGCACGGTGCTGCACAGAGCAGCCCAGGAGCTCCGTGGTCATCTGCCATTCCTTCACGGCCCCCCTTCCGTCACACCTGTGCTCCCTCACTTCATCCAGCGTGGCTGTACCTCAAAATGCTAAACTCTGCCCAGGGTGGAGTGGGGCAGAGATCTGTGGGCTGGTTAAGTCGGGCTCTGGTGGAGGAGCCATACCTGGCGTGTGCCTTGCAGGCGGCATCGCAGCGTATCCACTGACCTCGGGACTCAATCAGATCATGTCAGCAGAGCGTGCTTGGGAATGGAGCTGCCTCTGACTCCAGGAGCTGCATTTACTGCCTAAAGAAGAAGCTGTTAAGCCCATGCCCTTTGTGCTCTCAGCTCTGTTTTTCTAAGAGGTTTACACATGCTTCAAAAAAAGTCTGCAGCAGAGTAACTCCCCTCCCCCATAATATAGCCAACAAAAGAAGATATCCTTTTACACTCTAGCTTGGTGGCAGTGTTTTAAAATGATTCCTGGCATAAAAATTTTTGAACTCTAGCACTACAAAGTTAACAGTAAATAGATTTTTTTTTCCTGAGGAAAAACTGTTCACTTCCATTATGTATCGGCAGTCGATTTGGAAGAAATACAAAGTCAACTTATTCCTGACTTTTTGACTTCTGACAGGCTGCTTTGGAAATGAGAGCTGAGTTAAAAACGGTGGATCAAAGAGTTTGGTAAAGCTAAATGCCTGAATAGTTCAGGTACTTATTTGAAGCTTCTCCAAGCTTTCTGGATCTGCTGTGCCTGGTAGTGTTATGGAAACCCTTTTGCTTAGGATGGGCTGAGTCTGCTGCATGAGCTTTTCCTGCAAAAACCAAGAGGATAACTCATCTTGCATGCTTTCCATGGTGAAGTGTCAGGGTATAGACAGAGCACCAGGAGTGTGAAAGGGATTCGTAGTGAAAATGAATGTGAGGAATAGGAAAGCTAACCACATGTTCCCTAAACTCTGTGAGCATACAAAGTTGAGCAGATTAGCCTTGTTTCTAACTCTTCCTCAGAAAATCTTTGTGCAGTGATTTACATGAATTTGAACCATTCTTTGAATTGCAGATATAGGGACATCACTTTGCAGGAAGCATTTCTGTATTTGCATTGTTCTCTTTTCTGTTTTCTTGTGTAACGCAACCCAGTGACATTATTAGGCTACATGGAACAGTTGTCATGTGAAAACTGAAAGTTTTTTTAGTTTATTGATCTTTTACAGTCAACAGGAGTGGAATAGAGCAAGGAAAAAGAAATCTTTTCTTTCAGGAAGAAGCTCAAAAGAATTTTTTCGACTGGAGCCACTTCATTATCACACCATAGCATGTCATTTTCTTAGCTTTGCAAAAGGCACAATGCCTGAGATTTTGAAATGTTAGTATTGCTTCCCTGAAAGATTTATTTTTAAGCATATGATTGTCAGGAAGATAGAATGCTCATGAGCAAAAGTCATTGGGAAAACAAAAACAGTTGGAAAATGGAACACCTTTGTGTTTGTAAAGTCAAACAATTCAGGGGGAAGTGAGGTGTTTTGAAGAGAACATTGGAATTAATTGCCCTAGCCTGTTGTTCTGACAGTGTCTTCAGACACCACTGCAGCCTGACAGATTAATTGGCAGCACACACCAGCCTGTTGCAATCCAGGGTTCACAGTTAGTTCTGACCAGATGAATGATAGACGGGGTGTTAGTAGGGTTGGACAAAACAGTCTGGACAAGAACACAAACTGCTGCCCAAGGATCGTGCTTAATTCAGGCTGAACCTTTCCCAAGGCCTGAATAAGTTTGAAATGGTGGTTTGGTTTTTTTTTGCCCTATGGGCTGCTTCCTAAAATACTGTCTTTTAAAAAGGAAACAGAGCAAAGCCATGCCTGTCTCTGCACTTTGATTGCAGGCTAGAAATAGAGTGAAACAATAAATACATTGCAAAAGAGCATGTATCACCTAAAGTTCTAGGCCAGCTTTACAGTCCCAGGAACTCAGAGAGTTGAAGTATTCTTCAGATGTGCAGCCAATTTTATCATGCCTAACTAAGCCAATCTTTTAAACACTATGGAGTTTGCTTATCACTAGCTAATAAGTTTTAAAAAGGACTTTATGGTAGAGTCTGTAACCCTATCTCTTCCAGAAAAAGCATTATTATTTATTCTTCAATACATGGCTCAGTAAACTGTTGTCAGTAGTCATCTAGCTTCCCTGTTAACCTCCTGAATAGCATACAAACTTTGGAGTTACAATACTTAATTATCTTCCTGATCCAAATCCTGTCGCCTTGCCCACGTAGGACAAAACAACACTGGAGACCCTGACTCAGCAGCTGGCAGTAAAACAGAGTGAAGACGGGAAGTTCAGCCACGCAATGATGGATTTCAACATGAGTGGAGATTCTGATGGTCAGTACAAACAGCTTTTCCTTATTTCCAGGTTTGTGTGTGCGTATCGGCGGGGTCTGAGGGAGAATCCAAGTGCTTTGGAGGCCCATGAGGAATACGAGCTCTTAGCAATAAGTGGCTATGAAACAAGGCAGGAAGAAGTGATTCATCGTGGGGTGTTTTAAGTCTGGAGATGATTTTTAGCCTGCCCTCTGTCCACTGAAGGTCTCCAGATGGGACCAAAGATGTATTTCAGATAATAAAGGAGGCAAATCTATGTGGGGTAGGTGAGATCACACAGGGAAGCTATGAAGTGTTGGCCTGATCCTCCATAAGTGCTGTGTGCTCTGCGTCTGAGGGAGCTTTATTGGTTTGATGAAGCGAGAGTAATGTCCATTTGTCTCTCTGCTATTGCATATATTGTTAAGGTGTTGTAAGCACAAAAACAGGCAAGTATGTAAATATTAATTTGATAGTTAGAGAATTGCTTAAGAACAACGACCCAGTGTTGCCATCTATCACCCCCTTTCTGCCTCAGAAAAGGTAGAAGATAGGTGACATAATAGACCAGCATTCTGTGAGCAAGAAAGGAAGAACATAAAAAGTAAACCTGCATTGATAAGTATATATTTGCTTTATGTAATTAAGCAGTAAAAGATGGCTTAGAAGAGCTGTTTAATACTTGACATTAAAAAACAATCAAAACCCCTTATCAGGTGCTATACTATGTGATAATGAATAGAATAACTAACCCAGGCAATGTACAGTGTATTAACCACTAACCTATTGTGAATACTGACTCGTCGAATGTGCAGCGCCTGGCCTAGGTTACTGGTGGCAGAGGGAGCTGCATACTGAAACACAAGCTGGAAATGTTTTCCTCTTGCTTTTTAGGAAGCGCGGGAGTTTCGGAGTCTCGGATTTACCGGGAATCCCGAGGCCGTGGTAGCAACGAGCCCCACATCAAGCGCCCGATGAACGCGTTCATGGTGTGGGCTAAGGACGAACGGAGGAAGATCCTTCAAGCCTTCCCTGACATGCACAACTCCAACATCAGCAAGATACTAGGTAAGAGTGACAGAGCACTGATCTTCCAGGGCAAAGCTTGAAAAGATTCTGAGTGAGTTTAGCTAAGCACCTGGCAGAACAGAATTGCTTCTTTCTCTCTTGCTCTTCAGTCTCTGCACCAAGAGCAACAGTGATACGAGTTTCTCCTGTGCTGCCCAGCAGTATGTATTAACCACAACCAGAAATATTCTTGTGTCTTTGTAATTATTGAGACTGTGGTGGTGATTTTGCCATGCACAGAGGGATGGAGTAGCCTGTAGTTCCTGAATTTTCCTTTTTAAATATGGGGATTACATTTCGCCTTTTCCAGAGAGTGGTAACTTCACCAGACTGCCACAATTTCCCCAACAGCATGAACAGTGGCTTAGCCAGTTCATCTGTCAGTTCCCTCAGGTCCTGTAGATGCATCTCATGGGTTTCTGCACCTACAGGTTCTTGAACCTGATCCTCTCCTACAGTGAGTGGTTCTTCATTCTTCCATATGTTGAAAAGAATTTTTTAAAAAACCCTGATTTCCATATTCTCTGCCCTTCACATCCCGATCAGTATTTGTCATGAACATCATCTACTGAGTCTCATGCCAAAGTCTTCCAACTATTCACTGTTTGATCAGATTCTCAGGACCATGTTCTGTCCAAAGTTACTCCTGTGTGATGAGCTGGATGATGCAGTAGGTGACTAATGAGGCTCACTGAGGCCAATGAATTACTTTTCAGCAGAAAAGTAATACATCTGCAACCAAATTAGAGATATTGCATTTTTACTGATAAAAACAGCTACAGGACCCTCTTGGAATTTCTCTTTCTGAGGGTTTCTCCACACATCCTGGACTCCAACAGACCAAAGCACCCCTCAGGCCAGTGGCTAAGCAGGGAACATGTTTACCTGAGCTGCAGATCTCACTGGTTTTGCAGGCTGCTCAAGAAATGTAGTGCAGTTATAATGGCAGCATTAACCAGTAGCAGGGCTGGTAAATATGCCAAGTTTAGACTGGTCAGATGTTTGAGGCTTACCTTGATTAGAGTGGTATTATGAAAAGTTAGCAGGGGACAAGTGGAAATGAAATAAATTGGTTGGAGAAGCAAAATGTATTGCCATGGATGGCAGATGTGATGATATTAACCCATGATTTAAAGGGTGGTACGAGATGATTAGATTAGTTATGGGAACAGGATTAGAAGGCTAAATTGGTTATGTTGATGGCAATATAACCTTATACTGGTTAAAAGGGATTATACTGGTCAGAGGTGTATGATGTGATTAGCCGGAGGACAGGCCAGTAATAGTTTTGGTCTGTTTCTAAATTGAGAGTAGACCTGGGTAAACCTGTTTTTGAGTAATCAGCTTCAGAAATCTACAAGATCATTCTGAATGGCCCTTTTCATGTAGAAAGTACAAAGAGAGCTTGATGTTTTCCCTCTTAACTGATTGTTTTGGATAACAACCTCCGACAGCACGCTGCTAATTCATTCTGCTTAAAACAGGCGCTTGAGCTGGGCTGACATTTTACGCAGTCTCTGGGGATCCTGGTTGACATTTTAAAGGGCTTCTAAGCATTTTATAATACCCTAAAATCTGGTTTTAATAAGCCATTCTGCTGAAATTGTTAACATAAGGAATCACCTTTTACTATTTGGCGCTAGATCAGGGAGATACGGAGACATCTTTTTCTGATTAGATATACAGTAGTTGGAGTAAAATGTGCAAATTCATTACAGATCCTGTTGAGGTGACAGACAGTATAGCTGACTCCAAACTCTCTGTTTTGCTGCCAGATATGGGGAAAAGCAAGGTCTGAGACAGTGAAAGATGATGTTTCTATTTCTTTACAGCATCAGGTTTGATTTTTTTTTTTCATTCTACGTGTGCAATAGAGAGGGACGTCCTGGCATCTTCCTTCTTGACAGAAGCATTACAGAGTTCTTCCCTCAGCTGCAAAAGGCCAGTCTTTTGAAGTCAGCAGGGAGCTGTCTGTTAACTGGCATAGGGTGACCAATTAGAAGCTGACAGTTCAGCCAGGTATTAGGATGTCCTTATTAGAAAGCCACAATTTTTCCTTCCCCTTTTTCCACCAGCACTGCTACACATTAAGGTCACAGAGCTTGTTGTCACGCAGAGTAACTTAGCTAGAGTTCTCACCAATCAAAGGTCATTTTTATAGTAAAATGAGAGGAGGTGCCCTTCCCAGCACTAGAATTCTCTAGGGATTATGTTTGACACTGTGGTATTATGTTTTGAGCATAAAAATTAGATACATGGATTTGTCACTAAATTCATCTGTGCATACGTTTGTCATCCATCTGTTCATTGCAACTTAAACTCGTGGATAATGGTTTTTTTAGTAAATTGTTAAAAAAGTGCTAAAATGGGACTGCTGGACCCTATCAATTTAATAATGCATTGTTTAGATATTTCAGTAAATATTTTAATTAATTTCACTGAGAAGTCTACTTAAAGATTTTAGGAAAAATGAAGTTAATGACTAGCTTCAGAAATTCTCTTGGAATGTGTATGTGTGTTTATACAAATGTGTACACATACCTGTACATAATACAAGTGTTTGTCTATGTGAGAATGTTTCTTAAACATAAAATCAGCGTTATTCAGGTACTTTGACTGAAAAATGTCGGTCTAACGGACTGAAAGTTAGAGAATATTGCAAACAGCTGAAAATTCTTGTCAGAGAAACTTGGCTTAAAATCAGCACTAAGCAGAGCTCTGAACATTGCACGTGTGTGCCTGGAGCACAAGTGTCTGGGCATGGGTTAGGGCATCTCTTTTCTGCCCTGGACTCAAGTGTTTGCCCTCTCCAGATGTGCTCACAGTCACAGACAGCTGTGTGGGCACAGCTCCGACTGCCCTAGCTCAGTTCAGGGGCAGGAGCTGTGCTTGGTGCTGCAGTCTTTGAATTTGGTTTTTTTTTCCTAAATACTTCAGCCACCACATCAGGGAGAATTGTGCTAGAATCCTGCTTGTCATTTTGCATGCATCCAGGGAGGGGAATGGGCTCTTGTTTTCATAGTCAAGGAGAAAAGCTTTGCATACTTGACCCACTCAAAGCTTTCCAACACAGATGGTAAGCAGGAAGCTCACTCAAGACTGTAAATCTTCCCTTACAAAGAAAGGTTTCTCAAGTTTCTACAATCACACCTTGTTTGGGCTTGGGTTTGGCACTCTGCATAGGGTACCCATGCCCGCCTGTGTGTGTTTATAGACACATAAAACAATGACAAATAAAGATATTACAAGCATATTTTGTCAAAATATAAGGTATTTTTAAAAAGTTTTAATATGTTGATTGATGGTACTCATTCATAGCTTACCCTGTGGGTGGAAATTCCAAGATCAGAGTTACATATCCTTCAAAATTTCAAAATTTCAGATGAAGACTGTTCTGAGAATTGATTGGATTATGTAAATTACTAAGAAAATAAGTGAAAATGATCAGATGTAAAGAACAGTGGTTTATCATCAGAAAGCGTGCCCTTTTTTAAAATTTACTTTGACAGCATTGTTTGTTTAATTATGTATGATACTTCAAAACATACCAGTAAATTATATTTAGTATATTTTGTAAAAACAGTAAAGTCGTAGTAAGAGGAGGTGTCACTGCAGAAGGCAGCTATTAAAAATTTGTTAGGAAAAGAGGTGAAACTACCAGGATTTTTGTTGTATTTGAGTGTGCAGGCTCAGGAAGAAAAAAACATAATGAGTGGCATTTATGTATAAATATTGTATGTGTAACTGGATGTACAGATATTATGCATCAAAATCTCACGTTTTATGGCCCTGATCCTGCAAAGGCTTGTGTTGTTTGCCTGATTTTACCCACTACTTCTTGTCACATGGGGGGGTAGGAGTCTGCCTGCCCAGATCTGACTGTAGACTTGCAGCAAGTGAACTGTCACAGCAGAAGAGAAACTGTGCTGAAATAGAGCATTTTCATGGCAATTTTGCAAGAGCTGACTTTAATTTCTACCTTTCTGTGCATCTGTCTGTCTCAAAATGTGTGTGAGTCCCTACGTTGCAGATCCCTTCACAGCCTATAAAGCAAATATCAAGATTTGCTTAAAGACTGAGGTTTTCAACTTTCTATTCTTAAAAAAGACCTGATGCAGCATCAGGAAGAGGGGCTGGGGCTGTTTACCTAGGCCATTAGGAGTTCAGCAGGTCTGTGGTTAGACATTTCTAGATTTAGGCTAACTCTTAGGATTTTCTTTGCTGAAGCATCAGCGTGTCAGTGCCCACATGCAGAATTTGAAAGCACACCCACATCTGGGCATCTTCCAGAGCTCATCTGCTTTACCCTGAATTCTCAGCGTTGTTCAACACAGGCCCAATCCGTATTTCCATCTTATGCAGCATTAGTTGGTGTGCAGTGTTTTGACAGTCATGTGTTTATCACTGTGTCATTCACCCCCAAATCTGGGAGGTACTGCATGTGGAAAGTCACTGTCATTCTTCTAGCAGCTCCCTTTGCCAGAAAAAGCTTGGAATAATTTCTCTGCGGGAGACAAAGCTGGTGAGCAGGATTCTGGTCACAGGAGTGCTGCCCTGTGTAACACAGAGCCCTGCCACAAATCCCCAGGCATAGACACTACCTCTCTATGGCATAAGAGGTGACATGCAGGAGTTTCAGTCCAAACCCTAAAAGCCATCTAGCCATGCAGTTATGGTGCTATGGGCCTAAGCTAGTACCAATGTCATTAAACTCTTCCCCATTCCAGGACTAGCTGGGGGATCTCTGCATGCTGTATGTTGCAAACATCAGGAAAAATGATGGTTTTGACTTCAAAGCAATGTTTGCTAAGAAAGGCATGCCCATTGCCCCTTTTCAGGACAGAGACATCGTTGTTCATGCATTGCTTTTCTCTGGATGTGAGGTCAGGTGGTACCAGCTCTTCTCTCCAGAAGCCCAGACAGCAGCATGGAATAAAGATCCAAAGAGTAATGGAGAAAATGGTGTCAATAATCAGAAAAAGCCTTTCTAGAGGGAATGAAACTGTTTTCTTTCCTGGGGAAAGGATAACTGTGCTCTCTCTACTGCAAGTCTTGGGGGTACAGTAAGATAAGACCAGCCTGAGCAATAGCATGAGCTACCCATAAAAAGTGAGGAACAAGAGGAAGTCAAGTATGACATATGGCATTATGAACCCATTAAATTGAGAAACTATTCAAACATTTTTCTTGTGGGAAACTTGACTATTTTCCAATAAAGTTTTCTTTCTAGGCTACAGGTTTCACAGCTTGAACTACTCCTGTTATTTAAAATGTATCTTACCCTGAAGCACTTCTATATTTAATGGAAAAATAAAATGGGGCAACTGATTCAAGAACTTTTACTTTCTGCTCCCATATTATATCCTTTAAGGAATTTTAGTTTATAACTTGCAGCAGGCATTTGAAAACAATTTTGAAGTCTTTACTATATCCCTGTCTCAAATATCCACGTTAACACAGGTAGAAAACAAGGCTGCCAGCCACGAAACCATAGGGCAACTCCAGGGAGAGATGTGCCAGTACCCCAGTGCTTTTCCTTTCATGAGACAGTAAATTCTTTAAGTTGGGGCTGGCAGTGTTTCTCAGGACTTGCTCTTGGAGTTAAAACCCCACTGACACATATGGGATAGCTTATAGCTTTTAGAGGCATTGCTTTAGGGTCTTTGCAGGCTCCTGTACCTGACTGCAGAACACTTCCAGTCAGTTCCTATTCTGCTTCTCACCAACCTGGGAGCAGAAAGACCCGGTGTTTGTCAGGAATGGCTAAGCTGTGGACATGTGCTTATCCAGATCTGATGCCTTGATCCAGCCATGGATCAGAGTGACCAGACAGCAGCACATGGAGTGGAGCCTTCTCTGAACAGGAGGTGTAAACAGACACACAGCCAAGGGAAAGCATGGGGACACAGCAGGGCAGACTCTGTATGTCCATTCCTCCAAAATATACTTCCTTGTTTTCTGAAACAAGGTGTCAGGGCTTGCCCTTATCAGGATAATGGTTTTACTGCCCACCTGAAAGGCATTACAAGTTAGATAAATTTCAGTAGAATATTGAGACAAAATTTCCAGTGCCATCTCTCTCTGCATCGTGGCCATACCCAGGAGCTTTATGAGTCAAATACAAACAAGACCAGAACCCTGTCTAGAAGCTCTGACAGACAACCAACCCAAAGCCAAACGGCCTTGGGTGCCTTGTTCTGGGTGACCTACTTGTTTCTCTGCCTTGCAGTGTTTGGGGATGAGTAGCATCTCATCTTTATTTTTTTTTCTCCTTTTTTTCTCTTTTTGGTGACAGGATCTCGCTGGAAAGCGATGACAAACCTAGAGAAGCAGCCATACTATGAGGAGCAGGCCCGGCTCAGCAAACAGCACCTGGAGAAGTACCCAGACTACAAATACAAGCCCAGGCCCAAGCGTACCTGCCTCGTAGATGGCAAAAAGCTGCGCATCGGCGAGTACAAGGCCATCATGCGCAACAGACGCCAGGAGATGAGGCAGTACTTCAACGTTGGGTATGGGACCTTTCACAGCTACTGCTCATTTCATCAAAACACAAAAAAAAGATAAATCGGGGAAGTTCCTAATTCTTAATTGTGGTTTATTGGCAAGAAGATTGGATGTTGCGAATAGAAGATGAGTTATACTTGATGAGGAAGTGTTCCAGGAGGAAGTTAGGCAGCTTTAGGGAAGAAAATTTAGGAAATAATTTTTTGTTGTTGTAGTTGGCTCTGTTTTATCCTAAGGGCTCAGCCAACTGTCTCGTTTCCACTCTGATCATGAAAAGAAAAGGCTTGAAGATTTTCTGATGAAACGTAAATCTTCTGGTAAAGCCTTACGAGGCCTCAGAGATAGTGTCTGAATGAATCTGTGGTAGTGCCTCTTGATCCAAAAGCCAAAAAGAAAAGCTTGCATTCAGTATGATCTGTGGCAAGTGGTCTGCAAAAGGGCTGCTGAGCACACTGAACTTGAGCTGGAATATGGACGTGGCTCAGTTGAGTCATATCAAGATGTATTTGTATCATGTCTACATTGTTCATTTGTCCTCCCAGGGAGTGTCTTAGAGTCCAGCAGGTTAAATGCTTTCTGTTGACCAGAAATTTTAAGACCAGTTCTGATAAACAGCTAATAGATCAGTTTGATATGATTACAATAAAATATGCCTGGAAGACTAGCATATATTTTCCTTCTGCAGATATTCCTTGGTGTGGGTTACAGCAGATCAAAAAGAACCAGAAGTAATCAAATATTCCACAATATTTCTGTATTCACTTGAGAAAATTAAAAGCTACACAGCTAAAAAAAAAAAAAAGGAAAACCAGCAACAAGAGCGACCCTCTGAAATAATGGAATTTGTGTTCTGTTTCATCTTCATTTGGAATCCTTTTGCTGTTAACTGGGCTGCACATCTCTTCAGTTAATGGCTAGAAGTAGCAATAGAGGAGAGAACATCTATCTAGTGACTGTTAAGTGTCATCAGGCTGTGTTTTAAACAGCTACAGTGTGCATTGTTAGAATAAGCCGCTCAGCAGAGAAATTTGAGCTGCTTAACCCTGTGGTGCTGGCAGGTCCAGTGATCCCAGTGGTAAGCACTGAAACAAACACAGGGAAGTCAGCCAACATTCAGCATCAAGAGATTAAAAAAAGAGGAGGGGGCCTTATGCAAAAAGAATAGATGGCAACAGAGCCCCCAAAACACTGCTTATCTGGTTAACATTCATGCCTCATCATGGGAAAAAAAATTAACCTTGTAACATTCTGCCTACAGAAATTCAGCTTTCCAAACAAGGCTGACATTGAAATCAAGACATTTCTGGAGGTAATTTGCTCTGAGGCACCAGAGCACAGAACCTGAGGCTAAATCTTTATGGAAGCAGCTGAGAGAGTGGCCGATGGCCACAGTGGGGCCAGTGTGTGATGCCACCAGTCACAGCACTACAGTTGCATTCCTGGTTTAAGTTCCCCATCTGTTGCATTCACCAATACAGGTCATTTAGGGCTAACCTCCTAAACACCAGCTCAGCTCTTGCCTGGGCACCACAGCAAGTGCTGGGTTTAACAGGAGCTGTGGCTGTGCTGGAGGCATCACAGGGGGAAGGATTGGGAATTTTTTAATGTTCTGTATATCAGTGTCCTCATCTTCAGTGGTAGTGTGGCAAGCATGGCCTGCTGAGAGCCCTAATACATTACTACCTGAGGACTGCTGCAAGATCCTCTAGGCTGGACATCCCATAGAAGTGGAAAAATACTATTCTTAAATTATTTAATACCCAAAAAGCACTCTGAAAAGCACCATTTAAGTGCAAAGTGTCCTATTGTTAAATATTAAAACCAATTTAAGTGTGCTGAACCTTGTTGCAGAGATGCTGACTCCAGAAAACAAAAGCCTTCCTACTGAATTAAGAATAAAATGCAAATTAGATCTGCTCCCTACTTTAAGAGCTGCATCTTCAGCTGAGACGACTTGAGTTGTTTCAGAAACACGGAAATAAGGGCTCCGTGGAGGGAGGCCTTGCTCGGATGGCAGTCAGGAAGTGTCTGAAAATGCAGCAAGCAATTCCAAACAAGTATAAAGCTGTTTGGCAGAGGAGAGTCTTTCAGGATCACTGTACTGTGTGAGGCTTACTGTGCAGCCAGGGCACAGGCAGGCAGGGGAACAGGGAAGGGTTTCATTCTTAATTAAGAATGTTCATCTCAAGAGGCTCTGCCCTGTCTCCTGTGGCAAGGCTTTTCAGTGCAGATGGACACACCACTGATGACATTACAATGTGCAGCATGTACTGAAGAGAATTACTGCAATGGAATTACTTCATGCAGGAAGGAAACAAAAGGAGCATGAATTTTAAACCTCTAGGCTTGTTGGGACTTTGAAGCTTCTCAGGGAAACAAACACTAGTATAACACAGCTAGTGTTCTTGATGCAGAGGGAATTTCTGTGGCCTGGAATAATTCTTCTTTCATTACTGCAGACAGGTTTCCAAGACTTAGATGCTGTATAAAGGCATCCTGCAGAAGATTTTCTCAAATGCTCATGTTGTTTCCTTGCTTTTTATTTATTTTTAAATGGTGCCCACTTCTGTTTTAAGTCTGCCTTTTCCCGGCTTTATCCACCTTCCTTCAAAGAATCTGCTTTTCACAAGGGCTGCTCACAGGGGAAGCTCTCACCTTCCAGTGGGAGGCCTTCAGTGATCCATCCTATAAACTCACGTTGGCTCCAGAAAGCCCACTGTTCCTCTCCCTAGTAATGACCAGATCCCTGAATGAATGTGGAATAAGCATTGTCTCTGCTTTCTCCTCATCCAGTGGCATTTTCCTGCAGCACCTTCCCATTCCTGTGCAATCTACCTTGGTGCCTCTCTCCTATTGGCAGTTTATGTCTGGTTACTGTGACTTTTATGTCCAGTCCTGATAGCAGATTGGATTTTTTAAAAGGAAGATTTTCAAAATACACGGGTTTTAAATTGGACCACAGTTGGCAAGAATGTTTATTTTTAGCTGGCACCAAGATGATCCAGAGGGGAAGTTTCCCTCACAGGCAGACAAGCTGAAGCTGGGTAGTTCAGGTACGGCCAGAGGTGTTTACAGAGGTTGGGTTTTCTAATCAATGGAATTGATTTGGGTTTGATGTTCATTTGTGGAGCACCGTTTGGTGAGTTCCGAATAACGATGTAAGCATTCCTCTGCATGCCCAAGAACACAAGCCGTTGAACTTACCCTCCTTTTACTCCACGCAGCATTCCAACATCCTTTTCACTCTCTCCCTCCTGCCAGGCAACAAGCACAGATCCCCATTGCCACGGCGGGTGTCGTGTACCCGGGAGCCATCGCCATGGCGGGAATGCCTTCCCCACACCTGCCCTCGGAGCACTCGAGCGTGTCCAGCAGCCCGGAGCCCGGCATGCCCGTCATCCAGAGCACTTACGGAATCAAGGGCGAGGAGCCGCACATCAAGGAGGAGATGCAGGCCGACGACGTCAACGGGGAGATCTACGACGAGTACGACGAGGAGGAGGACGACCCCGATGCAGACTATGGCAGTGACAGTGAAAACCACATTGCGGGGCAAGCCAACTGATTGGGATCCCAGTGTCCCGTCACCTGCAGGACTTCGAGGAGAAAAGAAAAAAAAAAAACAAAAAAACAAAACAAATAAATAAATAAATAAAGCCCCATCTGGTTTATCCTTGCCAGTGGCCAAGCACATTAACTTTCTCATACACTGACTGTTACTTTAACTGTTAGTCTTAACTAGTTGGGACATCAGCTGACTAATAGACATCAGCCTGCATCAGAAGAAAAAAAAGGCTCAGAAGAAAGGAAACAAAGACAACGACAACAACAACAGAATGATATAAGCTATGGGTAAAATAATGCCAGTAATTCAGCTGCTATACCCAAGCACTGAAGTCTTACCCGTCGACCTTTTATTATTATTATTTTTTTTTCAAATAAACTTTATGGCTGTTTGTTCTACAATGTTCTAGAAATTCTCACTCAGGTACACAGTGCCAACAAGTGGCTTGTGAATGTGTTTTGTTGTTTTGTGCTACAGTTAAAAGAGAAATAATTTTTTTTTTTGGTAATGCACCTGACAGGAAAAAAAAAAAAGATTAAATTCCTTTTAACCCCCTCTTTCTCCCCCTCCTCTTCCTCTTCTTCCTCTTCCTCCTCCTCCCTCTCAAATCTGGGTCAGAAGTGTGTGTGTGCGTGCCTGTGCGCGTGGCTGGCAAGGAAGGAAGTGGGGAGTCTTTCTGTTAACCCCAACAAGCATTTCCTTTCAAGAGAGGACTTCTCTTCATCAGTTGCACACCATACTGAGTCTTTGAGCAAGTGCCAAATTTGTACTGAAGCGCTGAACTAGTCCAATTTGCTTTTCTTAGGTTGGTCTCTTCTTGTTTTGTTTTTCTTTGGCTTTTCATTTGCTTCTTGCTCTGTCTTAAGTTAGGACAGTGTTATATCTTAGACAATCCCTTGAAGAACCTGATATACCAGCAGCTGGTGAGATTAGACATATATTTTTAGTTTTGCTTTTGCTTTTTAAAGGAAACTGTAGGTGCTGTTCTCAGGTGAAAAAAAAGAGAGAGAGAGAGAGAGACATAAGAAATTTAGAGAAAAAATATTTTATGGTCTTGGATTTTCATGTGTGCGTGTTTATGGTACTAATAAGAATAATCTTGGACTATCGTGAGCAAAAAGCATGTTCCAGAATGAAGTTCTGCACCCTCCAAATCACTTGGTCTCTAAGAAACCTTTACTTTTAGTTCACACTTCAAGTAGCTGCATAAACAACATAAGAAAGGCTTGTCCAAAATGTGGTTTGTTCTGCACGAGACACAGCAACTGGAAATGTTGCCTCCTCGCTGAGCATAATTAAATTACCACCAAACGGGTCCACTTCTGATGAACTAGTACCTTCAGGGTGGTTGAGTACTGATTTCTGATTCAAAAGGCAAATTTTTTTTTTAACTGACTTTTTTTTTAACATGTGCACTGGCAGAAATCCTTCTTTAATCAGTGGGATGTTTGTGTAGGAAAGAAGGCTAACAGCTGTGAAGAGATTTCCGTATTCAAAGCATTGCAGTGCTGAATTTCTCTCGCTGCTGCCTCTCACAACTGAAAAATTATTCTCCTGTGCTAAAATATTTTTGGTGTTGTTGTAGAGCACTTACATTGCTTGGGCAGTTTTGTCTTCCTTGGGCAACCACAGCCAGGTGCCCTGGAAAGGAAGGTCTTTGGATCGTGCTGAAGCAAAAACCTTCCTCTGAATTGTTTTTTTAACTGAGGATGCCAACTTCATGTTGCTTCGTAGAAAATTCCTGCTCCCAGAGGGAGATGCATTACTGTTGTTGTCACCTCTAACTTCTAAAATTAGCCCCATGCATCTTAGTGGCAGTGAGATCGCAGCCCAAGCACTCACCAGAACCCTGGTCACCGCTATTTGGCAACACTGATTTTGCAAACAGTCCCTTAATCAGGCAAATTCGGCCCGTGATGCCAGGTTCAGGATGAACAGGACAGGTAGGAAGGGGGGAATGCCTTTCTTTGCCTCTTGAAATCTCACTTGAAGTGTGACTTGACCTCTGCAGACCTTGTGCAAAGCAAAAAGCAAATGCCATTGAAGGCTTAGGACAATACTCCAATGAGCGGTTTGGACATGTGATAGTTTTACCCTGCTACATCTCTTTTCTTTTTCTTCTGTTTTCCCTGTTTTGATTTCCACCTCTGCTTTGAAAAATTCTTTTCTATTTTCTCTCTCTCAGAAGATTTGCTCTGAAATTATGCTTGGAGTAGCTGATCATATCCTCCATGTCAGAGAGGGTTCTTTTTTGTTTGTATTTTATGACTGTGTTGGGGTTTGTTTTTTTTTTTTTCAGTTGAACTGCCTCTTCTTGCTAGTGTTGAATGGTAATTATAATAATAATAATGGTCAGCTGTTCCCAGATTAGTAAATTATGTATAATTTATTTACACCCCCCCTTTTTTAACTTTATTTTATTCTGTTCTAATTTGGCAGTGCAGCAAATGAAGCTGTTAGGCTATTTAAAATGGATACCCCTCCCCACCTTACCTTTTTATATATATATAAATATATATATATACATATGAAAACAAATCGCTTCTTCTTCTGCTCACACCATTTCTCTTTCTTTTTATTTTAATTTTGGCCCCAGCCATGTCAACTTCTGATGTTTATTATGATGGAGTGAATTAATGGGAGTGTTGTTTTCAATCTTAATTAACTTCTGCTCTCTCATCACTCATTTTAGTTATTTAATTACACCAGTCATCTAGAGCCAATTTTTTTGAAGCACTCTGTTTGGATAAGAAGAAAAAAAAAAAAAAGACAATTGTTTTTATATCATTATTATGTACAATGTGAAAACAGATATTTGCTCCTTTTTATTTTTTTTTTTAAACTTTTAAATTTGTTCCCTGTCTTTGTGAACAAATTCTGACTCTTGTGGGTTCACCTCACATTTGCTGGATGCTTGATTTCCACTACAGTTTAGAGACTCTGGTTTCATTGTGTCACTTCGGGCTCCCAGAATACTTTGTTTTAGCTCCAGGTAGGTGCCACTGTGGCAGGTGGGATTGGAGCAAGTCTTGGGGGCGTGGGCTGGGAGAGGTCAGTGGGAAGGAGACCCTTGGACTTCAGTGGGACCAAGTTTCAGTGCTGAGTTCTGCGGGAGCCGCTCCTGGAGGCAGCCTGGTGCCCGTGGGCACAGAGGGACAGTGCCCTTCTCCAAGCCCCCCGTGCTTTTCACACCTCCTCATCCAGGGCTCAGCTGAACGAGCTGATTTTTTTTTTTTTTCCATACACATTCCCTTCGGAGAGACTGTGCCCAGCCTGGCCTTCCTTCAGGCTTTGGAAATGGGTTGCTTTAGCGGAATGCCCACCTCCTCTACATTTGGGATGTGGAAACCGATCAGAAATGTCAAAAAGGAAAAAAAAAATGACCAAAAGGTGAAAACAAAAATTTTTAAAAAATGGCTCTGGGGTTCCAAACCAGCAAAATACTTAATGCCCATGCTAATGTTTTCTTAGGTCCAAGGATGAGCACCCATATACCCTTCAGCAGTAGAAGATTTGAAGATTCAGGAGATTTGAAAATAGGGTACTGTTTGTCCCTCTTGAATTTTCTGGAGAAAAAAAAAAAAAACAAACGCCTAAAAAAAGGCAAAACAAGCATTTATAAAAATTATCTTCTTGTCTTGTTTCTTTTTTTTTTCCTGGGTTCTGTGCCCTGGAGCATGTAGAAAAACCAGGTTAGAAGAGATTAGGATTTATTAACCTAAAAGCTCATTGAGGCCCTAATGCCAGGGTGGGCTCTATTCCCCTCTTCCCTGGGAACCTGGCGAGCCAGGATGCTCCTGGGGAGCTACCTGGGGTGGGGTGTACAGGTCACCTCCTTCTGGATGGGGGAAGCCACCATGCATCTTGTGAGCTTGAGAAAGAACATGACCAGCAGTGGGGAAAAGGGGAAAAGAAAGGAAAAAAACTGAGGCACTTGCTTCTAAGCTCAATTAAATAACACAGAGTATATCCTTTTTTCCATTTATTCATGCCTTATATTAGTAAAATAGGATTTTTAAGTGCATTTAACATCTTTATCTAACCGTTCCGCTATATTAATCAGGCCCCCAGAAAAGAACACTAGCTATTATTATAGCATTTAATTAGTTTTGTAACCAAATCCTCTTATTATGAATGCATATGGAAGAAATTCTTTCTTCGAAGACATTATTTCAAAGATTTGGTTACTGCAGTAGACTGTCTTTAATTAAATCATTTTTTAGAAAGTAAATTGTCTTTAACCTTTTTACAGCACATTTTCAGAGCTTTTTCTTTTTAATCCAAAGAGATGAGCTGTTATTGTCCCCGAAGAAGCCTCTGACATCACATTTGTAACATCAAAAATAATTATACTCCATGGAAATGTAGGTCTTCCTTAGCAAGAATTCATCTGCTGTAAAGAAAGGCAACTGTGTGGTATCTCGGACGTTTCAGGGCATGATGTATGGGATAGGAAGTTTCTTTGTCTGACCACTTCTCGGTAGAACCATCCCTTCCATTTTGCAAATAACTGTGTAATTCACTAGATGTGGATTCAAGTGTATCCTCAATTCACAGGGCATGGGCTGTCTGTTTAGCTTGGTTTATATTTACATTTTTTCGACTTTATCTTAACTTGTCAGTTTCCCAGATTGAAGAACATGTCAAGTTCGTTTTTTCTACTGACTGATTTCTCTACTCCCCAGTGTTTTTTGTCACTGGTTTGCTGAAACAGTATTTATATAGCTCCATTGGCTCTAAAGCTCTTACTCCGTCTAACGTTTTGGATTTTACAAGTGAAATGAAAATAGAAAAGAAATAGAGACAATCAAATGCCTGGAGCTTAAAACAAAGTATGTGCAACCTACCATCTCACTTGAAATTTAATAAAAGAAATAATTATGTAAATATAACATAGAGTTATAGATTTATATTTTGTTCATAACACATAGTGTAATATAAGTTGTATATTTTCATGTTTTGGTTTTATGTTATCATTCATGCCACAATAAATAAAAAAAAACAGGAGTTGATGTACTCTTTAAAAAAAATACAATGTGGATTGCCACCATCCTGGGTTTTTGGTTTTGGTTTTTGGGTTTTTGTTTCTTTTGCATTCCCCTTTTTTCAGTATTACTGCCCTGCAAGGCACCAATAAAACAGCAAATGTGTTCTTTACCTATCCTGTGGTCTGTTTCCCACTTATTATAGCAAAGGGTGAGCTAGCAAACTTTCCTGTCAAGAGAACAAAACAGCTGGGCCCAAGCAGCAGAAAATGAGATTTAGATTCAGCTTACCAGTCTGCTCCGAGATTCAAGATTTTTATCAAATCACAGGACAAAAAGATCACCCCATCTTTCAAATATTCGCATTGGAATGGAAGGAGAAGCTGGTCCCTGAACAATGTGGCACAGTGCAATTTCCAGTTCATTGTCAGGACGATAAACAGATGGCCCAGTCCAGAGGTTTGGCCCGTGCCCACCTCCCCAAGCTGTGTTCTCTTGCCACAGGCTTGTCTGCTCACACACCAAAGCATGCTCAGGGAAATACCCAATTATAAACGCCAGTGACACAAAGCTATGAAAAAAATAGCTCTGCTCATAGTTAGTCAAAATGTCCCAACATGCTGCCTAAACAGTTCATGAAGTTTTGACAGCAGCATATGGCACCAAGTGGGATGAAATGAATTTGTACCTGTTTTTGACAGTAAGTTATTCTGATGGGTGCTTACTCTCAAGTGCCTACGGCTTGACAGATGCCACTCTATGGTTCCAGATTTCCTAAAGGGAAAAGGCAATATTTGGGAAAGCAGGAGGTAGCTGGTGGAGATCCTACGAACCTGTCCCCACTTCTTTGGTTTGCCAGGTTGTCCTCTGTGCTTTTCCTGTGAGTGAGGTGGCGCCTGAAACTTCCCACCAGCAAACCAGAGATCTGTTCTGGCAGCTTCCTGATACAGCCAAGAGCACCTACAGAGCACCTGTCCAGTGGAAGTGGAAATGGGCTTGAGAAGAACCACATGATGGTAGCTCAGGGCAATAAAAGAATTGTTTAACCCCTCCAAATCCCTTTTTCTGATATTTTTCGATTACTGTCAGCAGCATGTGATGAAGGGAGCCCCTCTCTGGTGCTGACAAGACACACATTGCCCACCTGGATCTGAGCATGACTGAATGGGTGAGGTCTTCCCATCACCCTACACAGAGATGGAGTGACTTGGAATTTTTTCTTTTTCTTTTTTTTTTCCTTTCTTTTTCTTTTCGTTGGGGATGGAACCCAAAAGAAGCGACAATGTTCCCTAAATTGGTGGAAAAATGTCAAGGAGAACCTGAGAAAATCTAAGCTGAAGATACATTTTAACTGTAATATGTGTGGTTAAGACTGGGCTTTGCAAAACTAGGAATGCCAACTAGTTAAACCCTAAGTATCACAGAATCACAGAATTTCTAGGTTGGAAGAGACCTTCAAGATCATCGAGTCCAACCATGTTATTACACCTCAACTAGATCATGGCACCAAGTGCCACATCCAGTCTTGTGTCAAACACATCCAGGGATGGGGACTCCACCACCTCCCTGGGCAGACCATTCCAGTACTTTATCACTCTTACTGTGAAAATTTTTTTCCTAATATCCAGCCTATATCTCCCTTGACGCAGCTTGAGACTGTGTGCTCTTGTTCTGTCCATTGTTGCCTGTATGCAGCTGAAGTGGAAAAAAAACCTTTCTAGTGTCCGTAAGTGATACGGCCCAGACTTGGGAGTGGTAACAATTCTCTCCCTAGGCAAGTTGTGAGGGGGTTCTGGTTGGGGTGACTTTTTTTTTTTTTTTTCCCAAAAACTTCTAAAACATTCTAGCAACTGCCTGTAGCAGGAAGGAAGAAAATGAGGATAATTATGACATTAAACTATTTAAAAAAGAAAGACGTGTGACAATTAGCGCATTCCTACCAAGAAAGTAGCATACCAAGCTCTGTGTGTGTAGGAAAGTGAAAAGACCCCCCGCAGGAGCCATGAAAGGTTATGGAAAGCGTATGTGCCTCACGAGGAAGCTCAGTGCTGTGACTTTGGCATCAGTGAGAAAAGGGTGCATGGGAGCTTGTCAATAAGCTCTCAGTTAATAAATATTCAGCAATACCGTAGGAAAGCAACGTGGGAGAAGAGCAGGCAGCGTCTGTCGGGCCAGCCAGTGGAAAACACATGCTGTAAAGGTACAGAAAAGCCTGTGAACATATTTATCTAAGTAATCTGCTGCCTGAGACCAGCGAGAGAGTTGGAATAGCTAATTTCAGTCCCTGGGATGCTCTGTTCATGTCTGGTGGAGTTACAGTAGCACTTAAGCACTGGAATCAGAGATTCCTGCAAGATAACGACAAAGATAGGAAAAAGAAACAAGCACTGCAGCATCCTTGGCCTAATTCAGGAAGGCTGGTGGTGTTGGCAGCCCTGTGAGCATCAGGTGTGCCCCAGGTGCAGCACACCCCTGCTGGAGCAGCTGTGCAGGGCACAGGGGTGGCAGCCTGCCTTCCCTGCTCTGGGGTGGATTCGCAAGGCACTGCAGGAGTTCCGTGAGTGTTTTTCTCCAGTAAGTAAATTTGATCTCAGTTAATGCAGAAGAAATCCTGCAGATTCCCAGGTATGATTTGGAGCTGCTGCTGTCCAACCTTCAGTCATGCAAACGTTGCATTCATCATTGCAGCCACGGCCTTGTGGCATTGCTCAGGTGGGTCACGGGTTCCCGCTACCCACACACACCTGTGAACCTCCCACCTTCACTTACATCCCATCTGGCCTGGCTACTTGGAAATGCAGCCTTGGGAGATGGCTGTCTGTACCCAGCGCCCTGAGAGATCAGCCAGGGCTTAGTGGTTTAGGGTTTTTTTGTTTGGGGTGGTTTTCTTCTGCTGGCAAACAGCAGGTGTCTGCAGCCAGGGACGCAGGGAGAGACCAAGTGCTCAGGTGGAGTTTCCTCCGTGGCAGACAGATTCTGCTCAGAGCACTGGATGTGCAACAAGCTCAGCTGTCACCCCCACCCAGCTCCATATGGCTGAAGAGGACGTGATGGAGGTTTCCCACCCACTCACCGGATCAGAGCAAACTGCTTGACATGAGATTAATAATTTCTTGATTTGGGGGTTGGTCATTTGCAGATTTACAACAATTCACTTTTTAGGACTCTTTTAAACTTACTGTCAGAGGCAGCATGGAATGTTACTTTGACCAAAATCAGGAATACCCTTCACTCCTTCCTTGTGGAGGCCAAGCCTTTAGGAAGAGGTTAAAGTAGCACCAAAATGCACCACTCCACAAAAGCCTAAAATACTTCCAGCAGGGAGACTTTCAGTGGAACTGGACCTAAATGACAGTAGAATGGTACATACATCACCGAAAACCTAATTAAAAGCATAACTTTAAGGTTTGGTGAAAACTCTGCCAGCCCTGTGTGGCAATTCAAGCTGCAGTTTGAAGGGCTTTTTGAGATAAGTTAGACTTGGTCTGAATCTCAGCTGTGTGTTTAGTCTTAGCCATGTCAGAAAAGAGGGAGGAGGGCTGGTGTATCCCAAATAATGTATGTAAACTGCTGGCATAGACACAGTTGTAGCCATAAGAACGACCCCTTTTAGTGCCAATTATCACCCCTGGAAAATGTTTCTGGTAATTTCAGGCAGCACCACTGGTGCTCCAGGGGCTGGGGTGAGTGTCAGCCGTCCTGATGAAGCTGTACAGAGCTGAGTGTGTTTGCCTGCAGATGAGGCTCAAGCTAAGCCCTGCAAAGCCCCTCCTATGCCCCCACAGGAGCATCCCCACACAGGGATTTGTGTCAGTTTAACTTCACATTATCAGCACAACTTTCACAGGCGCTGAATGCCTAACCCACCAAGGATAAATCAATGCCTCCCCTTGTATTTAACAGAGATATGACTTAAATACAGTAAGTAAATCAAAGTAATTATTTAAAATTAAAATGATTTAAGGGAGTTAATCTGGGAGAATGGCGTGGTGGTTACAGGAGCGGCTGAGACACGGGACTTGAGCAGCTATTCCTGACTCTGTCAGGGACTTGCTCTACAACTTCAGGAAAATTACTCAGCCCGTCTCTAAGACTGCTATAATAATGCCTACTTCAAAGGGGTGTTATGAGGTTTAATTCATTAATGCCTGCAAAGCACTTTGAGATCTTCGGATTAAAGGCACTACAGTGCAGAGTATTATTAGCTACAGGAAAAGCTCTCAGACAAGCATGGCATTAAATGTCTGCAGTTAAAAAAAATAGGAAGGAAAAGAAACCCCAAAGATGAGCAAATTGTGGGTGGTTTGGGTTTGTTTTTTTCTCTGTGGACAGGTTCCCATTAGGCAGATCTGTGCTTTGCTAAACTGAGGCCAGGGATGGTACAGCTCAGGGTCTGATTTTGTTGTCTCTTCTAGAGCTCATATATTTTTAACATAACTGTTTGAACTTAGAGCTTCTTTTGGGGGCTTTGTTTTATCAAAATCCAGATTTTGTGCATCAAAACCCTATTCAACTTCCCTCTAAGGGTATATTTACCCACTGAATTAAACAAGAAGAAGAAAATAATTTTCCTTTGTATTGACAACTTAAAGGTTTTTTAATTCAGTTTGTGCATTTACTTTCCCAATGGAAAGCCTATTCCATTTTGTTTTAAAGTGCTAAGATTTTCAATATTGGTAATTATCTGGAATCCAGAGGGATTTTTTTATCACAAAACGGGGTCTTTTATCTCCAGTTGAGTTGATCCACCTACTGTGAGTGCAATTGCAAAAATTGGGATTGACACCCAGAAGTGGACTAAATGGAGGAATCTTTATTAGTGACTGCCTTGCTCCCAAGTATGAATTTATTTCTGATGTTAAGTTTCAAGAGCAAACAGCCAAAGGTAGCAGGTTGTTTCTGTAGGTCCAGATTTAAATCTTGTCTGATCTTCTCATTCACTTGGTGCCTGTGCATCGGAGTCCCACAGGGCAGGGATGAGCAGGATTTCTCCCGTCAAAACCAGGCAGCAAAGGTGAGGATACAAGAAAGGTTCCCAAAACAATGTGTTAAGGAGAACTCTTAAAGCTGTCACACCTACCTTGTTACCTGAATTCATACACATCTTACTTACTTTTTATTCTTTATGCTTTCGAAACTTTCCAAGTAGAACTTATTGACTTAAAAATAAATATAACCAAGAGCCCACCCTCTCCCCCCTTAATAGAAAGCCAGCAACACAACAGCTTAGAATTTTTTTTTCCAACGTTTCTGACTTCAGTGAGAGAAACCTTTTAACTTCACTTTGTTTCCTGGTCCCATTGAAAGAGAAGACAGAGGAAGTGAAGTATAAGTGATTCTGGCTCCCAGAGATGCTTTGTTTCTCTTCTGTTAGAATCTGAAACTTCATGTAGGTGGTGGGTAGAGCCATTGTAACCTGCTTTCTTCTCTCTGAATGAGGAAGGTCAATATATTATCGTATCAAGGGAGAAGAAATTACATGGGCATTCCCCCCAGACAATACAGATGATTCTGACAGCATGATCAAAACAACTGGATAACTTTTTTCTTTTCTTTCAGACACACCGATGTTTAAATGACAGCTGAAAGCAGATGATGGACTAAACACATTATTCTCTGTTCCATGCACTTTTTTATAATAAAAGTATATCTTGAAGACTATATTCAAGTTGATCAAATAATAAGTCAATTTGTCAATAAAACAGATTAGGCAACCTGTCTCCTGAGATGATATCTGTCAAACAACATATTTTTGTTAACACAATCTGGATGCAAATGCCTTCACAAAATACAATGCATAAAAAACCCCGCAATGCCACTTTTAAGTTTATTGAAACAGAGTTCTGCCTTGTTTCAGTCGCAGGCATTTAGACTTCCTTTAAGTTTTCGTTGCCAGCTAACAAACCACACTGTGGAAAAGACTAGAAACAAGTGTTAATGGCCTGGTCTGCTGCCAGGATGGGGATATATTCCCAAGTCTCTTGGCAATGTCCACTCTGTGGGCACAAGCCACCATCAGTGGGGTTGGTGCAGGGGTATTTTCATTTCTCCACGCACTGTTTTTTCTCCATTCCCCCACATTTTTCCCCGCTGTTGCTCACTACTCAGACACGTTCAGCAGCTGATGTGCCTTGTCACATCACGAGCGCTGTCACCGCGCGCGGCAGATTCAGGCATGATGCTCTGACATGTTGTGTACTCTGGCAAAGAATCCCTGGGAGGTGGTGGGCCCTGATCTGGGCTCAGCAGCATGGGGGGATCTCTCAGTTTGCCCTGCGTGACAAAAAACATGACAAAAAGCACTAAAAAGGAAGAACTGACACGCACGAGTGCGCAGAGTGATCAAACACGAGTAATGTGGAGGTAAACCACATACAGACACGTTGCTGAAAATATGTATTGATGACTCTGAGAGAGCCCGAGTTGTCCAATTTAAGGTAAATTCAGTGCCTGGAAAAGGCTAGAAAGCTTTCATTCTGAACGTGGGGAAACTTAGATTAACGAGTCTCAGATGCTGGTGGGTTTGTCAGGTGAATTTGGAACCAGGTGGTTTGGTTTGTGTGGTTTTCTCCCACTCCTTGCCTGTGTTAATGCCATGTCACCCTCAGGAAAATGGGGCTGGTTCAGAAACCCAGATTCTTCTTTCTCAGCTGGGGGGAAACTTGGTCATATGCATTAATAGGCTGAAAATTCAAATAGAACTGTTTGGAGTTTGATTTATGTTTTGTTTTTGGTTTTTTTTTTAAACAGAACTTGGTAAGTGTTTTGTTGCTCAACTATCTGATGCAAAGGCTGAGGAAAACTGAAGCTACTCCGAAGTGTGAACAGGCTGTAACAGGAGATCAACTGTGGTGCCTGCAAACCAAGCAAACAAACAAAAAGAAGGATTAAATCCTGACAGAGATTGAAGGACTTTCCCACTCAAGCTTGCCTCTACAGATTCAGGCTGCTGTTAAGAATTAATGAACTAATTTGCTATTATATCTCAATATTGCATCAACACCTTGTGAGACAGAAGAGCTTCCATTCAGAAAAATCTTTCCCAAAACTCCAAATATGGCAAATATATTCTGAAAGGTATAGAATGCTAAAAATAACAAAAACTCTGCTGAAAATGTTTAAAGCCAGCAGTGGAAAGAGATGGTATTAGAAAAAAAGAAGTCCAAAAATCCCTCTCAAAAATTTATGTCAAAACATTACTTTTTGCAGTGAAATTATTATAAAGGCAAAGATATTCCCATAAAGTCTACTGAGGAGCTCATTCAAGTTCTTGTAGTGGAAATGCCCATTTACATGAGTGAATGGCACACCTGGTGGGAACCTGAGCTTCCCATTTATTTCCCCAACCCTCTGAGTTCACATGATAACATGGTGATATCAGGAATGCTAAATTATTCACCCACTCCTACAAACCTTGAAGCATGAGATAGCCAGCAATCTACTCTCATTCAGAATAATTCAGAATAGTTTGGCATGTGTCCACATTGTAAGTACCCAGTGTTACCCCTAGCAATTGCTCTTTAAAGCAAAAACATGTGCAAAATGTCTTCATTCAGCCTAGTAGTATCAAATGTCAATCAGATTCAGGATGCAGAACTGGCCAGCAATATCCTAAAAAAAAGAGAAATCTCTCTTGTTTGAATCACTTTGAATTAACTTGACTCTGTCATGTTACTGGCAAGAATATTCTCTCTTGAGCATCTGATTTCTATTTCTAATTTCTCTCT